>JAVYIG010002362.1:0-192500 GCA_035222895.1 Strongylocentrotus droebachiensis
GGCACATAATAGAGACCTCTCTTGATGTCAGGATACTAATGTGGTCTAGTTGTTTCAGTCGGGCAACCGTGTTCGTGAACGAGAAGACAGACAGCTGCACGATGCAATGGAGAGTTAGCTCGAGAGCGGGCTGCTGCCGTCGCGTCCGGGGCATGCATCGCAGGCGGTCAGATCCGAGCTTCCAGCGTGGCCGTGGATGCGCCAGATTCAGAGCGAGTGCTAGTTTCTCGAAACTGCCATAAGTATAAGTTCGTGGAGATTTGGTAGAAACACGTGTTAGATCTCTATCACACGTTTCAATACGATGTCTAAAAAGTTAGACTTAATGACGGTTTCGAGAAACCTCCCCAGGTGTTCGGTGTCGGGGATCAGATCCAGTGGATGCCTGGTACTGGGAGACGCACGCCCCCCTTTTTTTTCTCCCCCCAGAAAAAAAATGTGTTCACATACATATTATGATTAAGCATTTGGATAGGCCTCAGAATCTGCCAAAAGGCTAAGATTATCCGGGGACCGCATCCAGTTGAAGGCTTCATTCTCGCAATTTCGTATATTTCAAGCTTCCTCTCTCTCCCCCCCCCCCCCCCCTGTAAAGTCTTTGATCTGCCCCTGGATGTATGGCCGGGTAACCTGGCGCTACAGTCGTTTGTAGAAAAAATATTTCTGGGCGCTGACGCCTGGTTAATGACTCTAACCACAAAAAGTAGGTCTTAAAAAAGCGTTAAATGACTACTGGACGCAGCTCCAACACATGTTGGATGTGATACAAAAGCGGGTCAATACATATTTCATCATTTTTCCAAAACTGGTCAATGACTTTAATGTCGCAGCTCGTATCGGGTGACCTCGGAGATCTAAACATTTCTTCTGGATTTATAAAAAACATGGATAATTAGTCCATTTTTCAGTGAATTACCCTATAATATATCTTGAAGATTGTGTTTTTATTAATTTTAACCTATTCATTCAACAAAATGAACTATCAGGAATATGTGAGAGCGATTTCATATCAATAACTTAAAAAATTCATGTTGAATTGAAAGATTTATAAAATAAGTTACTTTTGCACTAAAACTGTGAATATGTAGGATTTTGCTGTTTGAAGGAGTAAATTTATTCCCATATTGTGCATACCGGAATTAAATATTTCCCTGAGGTATTCCTCTATTTATTACCTTTCAACTGGGCAAGAAAAAAATTGAAAAAAATAAATCACCCAAACTTAGTTTTGGCGCACTTCAGTGGTTCCTCCCTGGCCCACTGTGCGGCGGGGCGCCATCCATTATTATGCGTTCCCGAGCAATCGGAAAAATCGTGGAGGGGGGGCATAACGATCCCCCCTTAAAAAATGAGGGGGGACGTGTCCCCTCATCCCTCCCCCCGGGATCGCCGCCCCTGTCCTCTTCTATCACCTGCAGCCATTGACAAGTTATCTTTAATTTTTCCTATCCTTTTCGAATATAGTCAAACATGTAGGTTCTATAGATTCAACGGTCAAATTCAGTATCAAAACTGTACATAGGATCTGTGTACCATTATACTGAGATGACAAGTTTCCCCATATCATTAATTTCGACGAAAGAAATGAATAGAATGAGCGTGCCATTAGTATCCTCAACCAAATTATAACGTGTGACCTCAAAAGAAACGTTTCCTCCAGTGAACTCCAGATTGCCATTGTGTCGCTTTTCCCATTTTGACTCTCCCTTGGTCTACACCAGTGATTGAGTACTTAGTAGTATAGGGTCTGGAGAGGATATTTCATCAGTGAAATGATTTATCCGGTCCCAGCAGTCCATCACACCCCATCCATTATCCTCACAAAATGAGGATTGGTAAAGAGATTGCAAAAGCAGAAATAAATAAACCGCATTTCGTTGTAAACGCTTTAATCGCAAAACTCTTGTTAAATGAATAGAAGGTAGCAGGCTAGGGAAGGGTGTCGATTTGTATCCGTGGTTGGGGAATGATAGCTAGGTGCCAAAATATTTTCGGCAACGGATCAAAGCAACCAAGAGGTAGAAGCGTGTGGCAGGTTGCACCCCCTCCCTTCCAAGTTATTAACTGTTTCAAGTCACCCTCAATAAAGATAACATTTCAGATAATATAAGAGTGGTAACAAAAATTAATAACATGCTAAATGTTAGTCCTGATTCTTGCCTGCAATGTAAGCCTACCAGACTGATATCATCTATTTTTAAACGAAATTTAGACATTACCCCCAAAAAAATCCAATGGTAAGGGATATCAACTTGTGAAAGTATTATGTTACCAGTGGGCAGGTACATTAATAAGCAACCAGGAAAGGTTCATGTGGACAGAAAATTCTTTATTTCCTAGTGATAGAAACATACATTTTACGAATATTGATATCGTGAAAAACCCATTCCAATATTCTGTGTAAGGAGATCTCAAAAAACGTAAATTTCGCGTATTGAAATTCACAATCAGTCCCAAATTTCATTCAATCTTTTTTGTTTCTTGTTTTTCTTTTCACTTTCCTTTTAAGCCCTGTCAATAATGTGGCATTGATTATTTACTCGTTTTAATTAGTTTTTGAAGAACTCCTAGGTGAAAGAAATCATAACTATTCTTGAATATTATTACTTGTTTTAGAACATGTTGGGCCTGTCTCATATTGCCTTCCATCATTCCATGGCAATTTTCCATATTTCTTTCAGCTTATTTTTCACTTCTTTTCCATCCACTCAACTAATTCCTGATCATGCATTAACCTCATACCTATATACTATCACCCATGCCTAAGCTATTTTAGGGAGGGGAATCATTTCATTGTAGGTTACTTTAAAGTCAACCTCTTTTTTCATCGCCCATTCACATCAGTTCCCTGAAGGAAATGCTGGAATATTATGTCCCTCTTTCTCTTGTCTGTCTTCCTTTTCTCTTCCCCCTTCCTTTTTTCTTCTGCCCGTTTCTTCCCCATTTCTCTTTTTCCCCAGGTAGCAAGCCCATATGGGGCCCATATGGGAATGATCTGGGTCACTTGTGCCATCTGGGCTAAATGGAACCCATGTATCCCATATGAGGCCAATATTTAGTAACCCAGATGGGAATGAGCTGGGCATACCCATATGGGTCCCATTATGCTACTTGGGTGCAGATGCCTTCGGGCCCCAGACGGTTTTCCATAAGGGGCCCATGTTTCAGAGAATATGGGACCCATGTGCGGGTCCCGCATGGGCTTGCTACCTGGGTTATTATCCTCTCTGTCTCTCATTATCTCTCTCTCCCACTCTCTACTCCTTTTTTGCACTTTTGCGCTTCGCGCTTAACATTATTTTAGCTCGTTGCTTTTTAACACTGCGACTTTGCATTTGGCGCACTGCATGTCTATGATGCTGTTGATTGAATAAATTGAATAAATTCAGCAATTCCTGATGATTTCAATTTATTCTTGTTTCATATACGGTTGTCTCATTTACTTCGTTTTCTATTTGTTTGTATGTATTATGAACATGAGATAGCAAAATGTGTATATTGATGGTCATCTTGCGAGTAATAACCATTAACTACTCTCATCGGGCTCTCATCATTAAGTTTTCTCTTCATTATTTTGTTTTGTTTTTATGGTGATTCTACTTGCAAGAGAATTACAAGGCATTGACTATCAGGAGAATATATGTATGGTCTTGATCAGGGGAACCCCTTAATTGTTAACCTAGAGCAAACCAAGCTAGACACAAGTTGTTTTCTGGGTGATTAGTATACTTTAAGCCAGGTCATACTCAGGCCTCTTTCAAAAATATGGGCCAATGGCAGAGTACCGGTACAAGCATAAATGGGCATGTTCAAGGGATACTAGTATATGACTAGGATTTGCTCCAGAAAAGTTCTGTTCACTTCACCTGTCGTCAAATTTGAACTTTGTCTGTAGAGCCTTTGCAAATGTCAGAATTCCAAATAATTTCTTAGAATTAATGCTAAAGCCTCTATTTTCCTGAAATGGAGTGACTTTTCAATTATAAATTTAAATTTTTACAAACTTCTCTCCATTGAATGAACATCAAATCACAAATAAAATTAATTTGTATAGAATTAATGAAAAATATACTGATTTCTTTTTAATCATTCTATTGCAAAGTACCCAATTCCGACAGTAATTGTCAACACCCCTAATTGTACATCTCATCAATTAGATATATGCATGTTGACAGCAGTGCTGACTGCTCCTTAATCTTTTCATTCAATCAGAGTAATAAGCCTCAACAATTAAACCATAAACTTGTGCATGACTAGCAAATGAACAAATAGAAATTGATTTTAAGAAGTGTATTTTCGTCTCGCCAATGATTCCGCAAAACTTGACATCTTTCAATTACTTTTAAGTGATTTAAAAAGGCGGAAAATGGGAGAAAATTGCACTAGCTATTGATTCACTGCGACATACAATTACAACATTAATTCCCATGTTCTTTTAACATGCATCGATTGTAGGCCGTTTTTATGTGCATGTATATTTCCAATACTAATCACTTGAGATGCTAACCACTGACGGTGTCAAATTCAAGGAATTAAATCATATGATTTAATACAGACGTTATTACAAGCAATTACATTATTGGATACAACTTTACATTAATTTCTCAAGATGACGATCTACTTTTGCAAGAGAATTGAAATTTGCATTGTGTACCAGGAGAATATATTAATGGTCATGGTCGGCCTTGTTTTGTCCAAACAATACTTCTTTCCGAAGAAAAGACATTAAATTCACTGTTCTTGTACATTACCGGTAATAAAGTAGAAGGGCAGATACGAACAAGAGAGAATTCAATGAAAGGGGGAGTCCCAGTGTTGACCTGTTGGTTTAGAATTTCCCATGTGTACATTACAAAAACTTAGCTTTGACAGCATCTGGATTTGCGTTTTCTTTTTAAGCAGGAAAGTTCATGAATATGCACAGTTTAGTCTCCATAGGTTAGCGTTGTCAAGCATTAATAAAACATAGATTTGAAGTTTGAAGTTTTATTTATTCCACATTTTACATAGGAAAACAGTTTATATTCTTTTCTTTTGTATACAGGCGTATATTATTATAAGAATAGATTTCACACAAGAATTTTTTTTTTTTAATATTTCTTTTTAGAGAATTCAGATCAAATATAATGTACGGAAAATAAGTACGAAATTTCGAAATATGTATATATAACAGGCTGGGTAGAACAATGTAAAATGTGGGGAGCCTAAATAAAAAGCATAGCTTGTATGTGAATAAAATTAGGCTCCCGTACTGAGTAACACAATATAGTAGGTTTGGATTTAAAAGGTATTATAGGAGGCGAAAACGGAGTAGTATAGTATGAGATTTAAGAGACGTACAAGGAGAGTGAATTTGAGAAGAAACGAGAAATAGAAATAAAAAGTAAAGAGAATAATATAATAGTGATAAGTAGGAGAAGGTGAAGAAGGGAAGAAAGAGGAAGAAGAGGAAGACGAAAAAGAAGTGGAAGAAGAAGAGGCAGAAGAAGAATAAGAGAAAGAATAAGATTGATAAACTGATAAAGAAGCATTTATATGTTAAGGCTTAAAATGAAAGAAAGACTAACACGTAACGTGAGGCAGTATTTGTAATGACTTAAAACAAAACTCAAAATATATCTCTTTGTATGTTACCTTTCATGACCCGTCGTAATAGTTTTATTGGCATAGAATTTGTGACACATCAGATAAAAATTTATCATATGAGTCCATCTGCTCAAGTATTATACTCTACTGGAAGTATAGTGAGAGTTGAATTATACATACCAGTAATTGTCAACATAATTTAGACTTCTCTTGAATTAGCAAACATTATTATTTTATTTTTTCCACAAATATATCTTAAAATATAAATACTTTGAAATTGATGAAAAAGAAAACTGTACTAAAAAGTATCAGCATGAACAACCAAATTTAGCTTTAAGCTCTCAAACTATTAATTACACTGGAAGCCAATGGTCTAGATCTCAAAACAATGTATCACTCTAATGTTCTACCACATAGACTATGTATTACAAAAGTGCAATTAAATAATCATTAAAAGCAATGATTTTGACCAACAAATTGGATTAAGTTTAATCTTGATTAAGTGTAATCTTGATTAAGTTTAATCTTAACATGATCACCTAAGCATTGAATGGAAATTAACCCCACTGCAATTTCAATAGCTTTGTACATCCCCTCATGGAATATGCAAACTTTATAAAATGATGTATTACTGTACATGATCAGAACGTGATGTCTAACAACAAAGCAATATAGGTAGAGAGATAGCCTTTGCAATTAATTCTTTGATTCCTAGAAATGTCATGGTCTAGCTGATCTGACCATGGATCACAAGGTGTAGGGTTCAAATCCTTACCACAGCACGAACTTCCTTTGGAAATTTATTAATCTACAGTTTCCTTTCTCCACTAAAGTGATGTAAAAGGGAACCTGGTAGGAAAAAAAACGAATGTGAGAATGCCAGAAAACAACAAACAGCACAGCACTTAAAAAACATAAGTATTAATATTGATGCAAATGATGCAACTATTTATTATCATTATGTCTTGAAATATGAAAATGAATACTTTTTTGAGTTACACCCATGGGGTGCAAATGTAAGAAATTAAGTCATCTTTCTAGTCACACCATGAAATCATATTCTAGAGAGTAAATGTGCCCACAATCTCATCAAAATTCGAATAAGACCAATGCCATTTTCACAATAAGGCAATGGCGTCAATTTGACATTGCAAAAACAAAGGTTCCTATGTCTGCGCACTCACTTCACACGCATTTCAGGAGTTTTGTTTTACTTGAAAGGTGGCATTTTGAGGCTTGTGAATAAAACTACTTAGTTCAGACTATATTATTTGTTACTCTTTTTTTTTGCACAAATAGTTATCACTAAAATAGATATGGAGATTTTGTGTTTGTTGCATGTTTTGTAATGTTAGAATCCCACATGCCTATGCGCAAACAAGGGCACTACGCAGACATGGGCACTCTTGCCATACATATTTTTTACACTTTAAGCAATAATTTTAACATATCCATGAATTTATTTTGACACATTACAGATTATTTCGTAATAATAATAACGACTGCTTCTTACAAAGCGCTTCACCAGTTAACTGACAAAAGCACTTACATGCATTATGATAAAACGATAATCAATATAAATAATTAAATATATTATAAGAGAAGATGTTTCTTCTATACACTCTTTAATATACATGATACAAGTGTAGTTGTTTAATTGACAAGTCACTGGACTATTTCATTGATCGGATGTTACAGGATTGAAATCCCTGTCATGGCAATTATATTGTTTGGCAAGACATTCATCTTTATTTGCCATACTTGCCCCAGGTGAGGTAAATAGAGACACAGCTACTACTACTACTGCTACTACTACTACTACTACTACTAATCATCATCATCATCCTCATCATAATCATAAACAAAATTAAAATATTGAAAAAACACTATTACTACTACTAATAAGGACTTTTAGATTTGCGTGGACTGATACGTGTGACGTCCATTCAAGGCAGTGCATTAAAAGGACGTTGATCGTAGCAATCCACGTTGTCGTTGTGCAAATCTAAAAGTCCCTAATAATAACAATACTACTACTACTACTTCTAATACTAATAATAATTGTAATAATAATGATAATTATAATAATCATCATCATCCTCCTCATCGTCATCATAATCATAATATTTGATAAATTCATAGCGCACATATATTCAACATTCAAACAGAAATGTAAATGTAAGCAATGAATAATATAGAAATATTTAAAAAAAAAGTTATATCAAGTAATGATCAAATTAATAAAATTATTTAGAAACATATAAAATTTCATAAAGATATAAATTGACATAAGAAAGTAACAAATTGTATACTCTAGGAGTAGAAATCAGGAAGACATGTTCTGTTAAAGAAGGAAAACAACATTGAAGCCAAATGCCACTGCGTCTGCTATATGCCTCCGCCCTAAATTCAGTATAGGAAATGGATGGAATTATTTGTGACATATCACACACAAAACTCGCGATAAAAAATGGAATACCTGGAATTGCATAAGATGACCTCTGTGAACTTTGATAATCTAGTTACTCCAAAAGCTAATCAGATTGTCTTGCTATGGTTCTACAATCTATCATTAAGTTTGAACTTGGTTCATATCTCAAGTGGTTCTTGAGATATCGCATTGACGAGAAACATACATGTACTGCCTCCTGCACCACCTTTGGTGGGTGGAGGAATAAAAAATGTAATATCAAATATTACTGGCACACAAATCAATCACGTAATCATGCTAGTCTATATAATGTCATTTTGAATAGTAAAATATACATATACATTTTCAAATTGTTGATAATTACACTTAAATAGAGAAAAATAATCTTCAAAATAAAAAGACGATCAAAATTAGTAATCATACCGTCTCGGTACCAATGATAAGTTGACACAATCAATCACGTCAAATGAAAAAGTTTCTATTTATATCTCTGGATCACATTTGTTTCAAAATTGGATCTTAGTACTGATGTCTTGACCATTGCTAAATGGAAATTGAAAATCATGATTTTATCTTTTATTTTGCACAACCAATGGATTGTCCTTTTAATAATACAACATGTATGTGGTATTTAGTCAACTTCACAAAACATATAAAATGAATGGTACAATATTTGCATATGCTATCTTTCTTTTTTCTTTTTTACTCCAACAACAAAATTATTACATTGTCTAATAATTCAAAGGATTATTTTTCATAAAAGGTTAAATACATTGGACATGTAAATTCATTACAAAAGCACACACTTTCATGATATTTCTATTTCATGTGAACTTGACAGATTTGTGTCAACTGAAGGCAGTTCTTCAATAAGTCTGTCACCACACAGACACTTTTACGGTTACAAAAATAAAAGTGTGCTTTGACTACACTCCTTTTCTATTACATTGCCCATAATACCATCTCTCTTTTTGAATACCAATGTAAATACTATTAGTACTGTACGAGTAGTGAATTGAGCAATCAGTCAACATTGAAATTCATTCACCAAAACATATATAAAATTACAAAAAATGTTCAACGTAATCTCTGGTGGTGGCCATTACTACCATCTGATTACCATGGCACTACCATGCGAATACCATGGCACTACCATCTGATTACCATGGCACTGCCGAGCGATTACCATGGCACTACCATGTGATTACCATGGCACTACCATACAGGTACCATGTCACTACCATGCGGATACCATGTCACTGACATGCGAATACCATGTCACTAACATGCGATTACCATGTCACTAACATGCGAATACCATGTCACTACCATGTGATTACCATTAACTTGTTATGTTACCATCACATGAAATCTCTGAATCATTGGAATGATATTGGAATGAAGATGGAATGATTTTCAAAGGACTGCGAGGACTTCCTTGACGACTCTGGTAGATGCCTCTGCGGTAGATTCCATCATCCCTAGCCACACAGCTCCAGTCTCCTCACCAGCAAAATGAATACTGCAATAAGAAAAAAAAAAAAAAAAAAAACAGAATTGGCTTGAGAAAATCTGGCTCCAAAAATGAGGCAAATCTTAATATGTGTTTACAAAATAATGATATGAATTGAATTGAATTTATTCACCAATTTCATAAAAAATACAAAGGCAAAGAATACAATTAAATATTTCTTGCAAACATAGATACAAACCAATGAAATGAAAAAATACACTAAAGGAAATTACGAAGTGGTTGGATCATACATGATCCTAAAAACTACACACAAAAAATAAAAAAGGGACAAAGAAAATACAATAATACAATGATATGGCATGGACATTTTTGTGAGTATATGAACAGATTTGAACTTGCAGTTATACTGTATAATATCATTATTATTATAACTATTGCATTCTTCAAACTGGTAATAAATCTTAAATGCACAATCATTGTTTTCCCATACAATATTCTAACTGCAGTATGTAACATTCATTCATATGCTGAAAAGTGTACACAAGGTTTCTCCAGGTTTCAGCAGTGAGGTTAAGAGTGTTGCCTATTTGAACAGAATAAGGTAATTTATTCTGTGCTTTCGGAAATAATTTGATTTGATTTGATTTGATTTATTTATTTCTGTTTGATTTTCTTTTTCTTTTGCATTTTTACAAATATATAACAAACAAACATTGCAAATTTACACATGACAAAAAAATATATGTAGAATAAAGTAAGGCTGGCTGTAACTAATCGAAAACATCAAACAGGAGGGTTGACAAAGTAAGTAAAGCTTGATAGTATGACTACCTTCAAAGGATACATAATAATACAAATATGGAGGAACAAAATATTGGTAAAAGGGGAAAAAGACAGAAAAAAGAGGAAAAAAAGAAAGAGAGGATGCACGTCAAGATTCACAGATGTACGTGATAGTTCGATTTCAATTTGTTATATAAAGATTAAAAAAAGAAGATGCAAATTTGAATGTTGAGTGGCCAACTCAATAATTCAAGCTGTTGAATCAAGAGCAGGAGACCTACCATCCATGAGATTTTGTCAAGGAGTCTAACACCTCGGATGTCTTCAGACCAGCATTCATTTTAACAGGTTCATCTCCAGTTGCCGATCGGTTCCAAGACTATACAGAAGAATTTGACAATAGTGTTGAAAGTGTACCATTAGGATGTTTATACAACATATTTACTTTTTCCACTTGCTGTATCTCTTATTTATTTATTTACTTTATTTTATTTATTTCTGATATTTATACATATTTATCTCTTATAGTTATACATGTATTTGAAGAAAAATATTAAATGCTGGGAACTGATGGCACAAAGCTAAAGGGGTCTACTTTCAGCTTGTGCTTTTTTTCCCCTTGAATTTCTTAATATTTTGTCATATTCAAATCTTAAAAGCGATCTCAATCTTAACATCACCCTCAACAAATTTTTAAGATGAAACAACTAATGCATGTAGCTTTATGAAGGGTTTATAAACTTTATGTATGGAATTCCAGAAATATCTGGCAAACACATTTGAGGCAGAATACTAATATGAGCTTGATCAACCTGACATAATTGGTAACGGCCCGTTATGCTAAAAATTGGATCTGGGCCCTGTTGCAATTTATTTGTGATTGATATCAATTGCAAATAAGAGATAGGAGACTGCAAACTTGCGTATGAGTGGAGGACTTGCGATTTATAAGATGGGGCCCAGATCATGAAAACCTGCATGTAAATTCAGGGAATGGATGGCAATATTACTTTAAAAATTGAGCCATGTTTTTGTGTAATTGTGGAGTACCTCAAGGTACTTACTAGGTCCTCTCATGGAGGGCTAGATACTCACCTCATCTCTGTATTCAATGATTTCCCTTGCTTCATCTCCTAATACACTGGCTAAGAGATCAATGGCTATGGGCTTAATTCCTCTTGTCACTCTTAAGCATAACACAAATTGTGGAGTACCTCAAGGTACCTTACTAGGCCCTCTCATGGAGGGTTACATACTCACCTCATCTCTGTATTCAATGATTTCCCTTGCTTCATCTCCTAATACACTGGCTAAGAGGTCAATGGCTATGGGCTTCCTCTCATCACTCTACAACACAAAGAAGATAATGATTTCCTTTAGTAAACTATTTCCTGGTTAAGCAGATATATCCTGGATATTACTACATTAAGATCGTATGAACACATTTTCATTTTAAATTTCACCTTAAGATTTTTCGTTTGAGGCCGCCATCCTAGTCAAACATCGTAATGATTCCTGTCTCCTGCACTTTTTCCACAGATAGTATAGATAATACATTAAATTTATAATAATATGTTATAGAACTATTTAGTTTGATATTATATGTATATATGAAGAGCTTGATTCCAAAAGGAGCTAAATCCACTTTTGATGAAAATAGAGTTATTGATATCAGAACATTGTTCACTTTAGTACCCGTCTTTGAACGAAATTATTTACTTAAATTTTTGGAGCAATTATGAAAAAAATGCAACTTCTAATATCACTTTTCCATAGACGCCTGTACAAAATCTGGTAAACAATGGCTTTTTTCTCCGAAGTTGCAAACATGGATTTAGCTCCTTTTGGAATGAAACTCTTCATATGTAAATAACATTTTGACATGAAGTTATTATTGTTTGTATATTTTGTATTATACCTTACATTGTTATGTTCTTCGTTATTCAGTTATTCATTATTTGGAAAAAGCAGAAATAAAATCAAATGAAATCAATTATGTCCATTGTTCATGTCCCTTGAGCTATTTTACTGTGAAGGAAAAGACGTGTCTGGAACACAAATGGCATAATTGTTGGTGAATTTTCAAGTCAACAATTCAACAAAATGTCATATTGATATGGTTCTACCTCTATGCCATAACAAAGATTTTTGAAAAATCTTTCACTTTGCATTCCAGACACAACTTTTCATGCCACTATATTTGGCCAAGTTACCTTATTCAAGTGTAACATGAAAGAAACACCAAGATGGTCTGATTAAAAGGATATACACAGTACTACTTTCTCTAATGACCGAAGCAAAGCCAAATGGAATCTACAAGAAAACAAAGGACATCTTCTCCTTTACGCACACAGTTACTGAGTTGCAATCAGAGGTTAGCTTTTTGCTAAAAGATATCAGCTGAGAACTATACCAAGACCTGTTCATAACGAGTATCCATCAGATCATTCTGATTTATTTGGGTCTATTCTGCCAATCTTTCTCCAAGCTTTAGTTAGTTTTGAGCCCTGAACATTACATTTACCTGTAGTCCAGGATGGTCCAAAAACAAAAGATAACACTTTAAACTTCCTGTAGTATGAACTGATGCATGAAGCACGAAGCCCCTTGGAGCCCGGGGCCCAGCTTTACTGGTCTTTGGTGCAAAATGAGCCATATTTTGAAGCATTTTCAAACAAATTTGTTATGATTAATTTTGATGTCACTGATTTCCAAACCTGTCATTTAGAAAATTTGGATTTAGGTAGTACGAGAAGTGCTGCCAACATACATCTCCCAAAACATAGAACCCAAAGATTTCAATTTGATATTCAATACTTTGGGCCAAAATTTTAGAACACCTTACCATCTATCCTACCAAAGTCGCTCTCCTTGCAGACTTTTTCCCATAAGGCAAAAAATTATTTAATTGCTTGATATTAATACCCTTTCTTGTATTTATGTGAGTAAGTGACTTCTTGTAGAATTCAATAACATGTTTTACGACCGATTATTTATTTTGATCACTTTATACACACACGCCTCAGCTGTTGCTAGGTACCATCTGTATATTCCCCAGGACAGTGTTGTCGGATGAAGCTGCTGTTTGTTTGTTGATTTTGCTTGTTTTTAATGATATGTACGCACTGTCTTTTTAACCCCTCGCCGACGAAGTCGGAGGGGATATAGTAACGCCGCCGTCCGTCCTTCCTTCCTTCCATGTGTGCGTCCGTAACCAATTTGGTTTCCGATCGATAACTTCAGTAATATTTGACAGATTTTAAAGGGATCGTTTAACAATGTTAAATCTGAGATACACGACCCTACGTGTTATCAGTGTCTGTGATATGGTGAAATATTGAAGCCCTAAAAAAATCGCGCTTCAAAATGATCAAGAAGTGCCTCAAAAAAGTAAAAATCTTTGAGTGACCGGTTTTACCATACTCGTTTTCCCCAATAGACTGTAGTGTTATGAAAACCGTCAGGCGAACGGTTTTCAAAATGTGTAATTCCAATCATAAATATCTTGATAATCAGACAGGCGATCGGCTTGTAAAAGTCATGGGGTTCCTGACTGACCTAAAGGTTTATAATTATCATTGCATCATTAGCTAGATCCAGAATTTTGTTTCAGAATCTGAGACAAAGTTACTGGATCCCTTTAATGAAATTTGATATGAAGGTACATGATATCAAAATACAGGCTAAGTTCGATTTTGGAGTACGTAGGTCAAAGGTCAAAGGTCATAGCTCATAACATATGCGAAAAATACACATCTGGTTTCCGATCGATAACTTCAGTAATGTTTGACAGATTTTAATGAAATTTGATATGATGGTACACGATATCAAAATACAGGCTAAGTTCAATTTTGGAGTACGTAGGTCAAAGGTCATAGCTCATTAAATATGTGAAAAAATACACATCTGGTTTCCGATCGATAACTTTAGTAACATTGACGGATTTTGATGAAATTTGATATGGAGGTTCATGGTATCAAAACACAACCTAAGTTCGATTTTGGAGTATGTAGGTCAAAGGTCATAGCTCATTAAATATGCGAATCTGGTTTTCATTTGATAACTTGAGTAATGTTTGACAAATTTTAATGAAATTTGATATGAAGGTTCATGGTATCAAAACACAGCCTAAGTTCGATTTCAGAGTATGTAGGTCAAAGTTCATAGCATATGCATATCTGGTTTTCATTCGATAACTTGAGTAATGTTTGTCAAATTTTAATGAAATTTGATATGAAGGTACATGGTATCAAAATACATGTACAGCCTAAGTTCGATTTCTGAGTATGTAGGTCAAAGGTGAAAGGTCATAGCTAATTAAATATGCAAAAACACATAATTATATATATGTGAAATTGTGGTTAATTTACTTGCCTATTAATATAATAGTATAGTCCAATGTTCTGATGTATATAGGCCATTTGTACCCTGCGAGGGGATGCTACGCTTTGCGTTGACTTGTTTAGTATTGTATTACTTTGTCATTTTTATGATGTAATTGTAGACACGTGCACAGCCCAAGACAGCCCAGGAGGGCTCAAATATGGAATTGAGTTACCTTTCTCTTTATAAGTGAACATACCTTCCTATATTTAATTCTCTTCTCAATTTTTCTTCCATTTACTATATTTTCTTTCCTATCAAGGTTCTGTTATACAATATGTAATTTTCATAATAAAATCTATAATGTTCTCTCAGTAACTGTGTTAACTTATTATGGGGGTTCCCAACACAAGCTATGCTTTTCGGGTTTTCGCCTCCTTCTGTTATCTGAATTATTTATGTTGAAATCATTGTTACATATATAATTTATATATACATTGTGTTTCATATTGTACTGTTGAGAAGGAAATAAATGTTAATAAAATACAAAAGTAAATAGTTGAAAAGGACTTTTAGGGAACTTACGGTCATTTTGGCGAAGCTTGGGGCGGCAAATAGACCCATGAGGGCTGGGTTTCCATTGGCTGAGGTGTGGTCAAAGAAAGCAATGATAGGATACTGCTGCTCATCTTTGAAGCTTCCGAGCGTTCCAGCCTCGCTCAGGAACTCTCCTGCCATCTTCTTTTCTCTCCAGAAGTTCTACAAACGCAAGGGGAAAGAAAATGTAAGTATATTGGCCGTAGCATATAATTAAGGTGACATTAATAGCGCAACACACAACATATTAATTAAAGGCATTGTTTAACAATGTTAAATCTGATATGCATGGCCCTACCTGTCATCAGTGTCTGTGATATGGGGTAATATCGAAGCCCTAACAAAATTTTGCTTCAAAATAATCATGAAGTGCCTCATAAAAGTACTAAATTTCGATTTCCAATCATAAATATCTTGATAATCAGATGGGCGATCGGCTTGTAAAAGTCATGACTGACCTAAAGGTTTATATTTATGATTGCAGCATGAGCTAAATCCAGGATTTTGTTTAGAATCTGAGGCAAAGATACCCAATCTGTTTAAAGAAGCTTGGTTCATACTGTAACACAAATGGAGTTCCGGGAGGTTTCTTCTTTCGTTTGGTTTTGTGCTTTAAAAAAGCATGATAAATAAATAGACAAAGTACCATAATAAAAATATTGTAGTTTTTCACTGACAGGCAAAGAATATGACATAGAACTCTCTAGATGAAGATAAGTCAAGATTTACCTTCTTGTATGTGACAATGAAGTGCACTCCATAGTCCCCAGAAGGAAGCTGACGGGGTACATCAAGAGGCGGGGCTAGCTCTACCTTACCTGAAAACGTGTGTGGGTGTGTATGTGATTTGTATGAATTTGGGATTGTAAGATAGAGAGAAAAGAAGAGAGAGAGAGAGAGAGAGAGTAGAAAGAGAGAGAAAAGGAGAAAGAAAAACATAGTTAAAAGGTAAAGAGGGGTAAATACAAAGGGAGAGTGAGAATGAGAGAAAGTAGCGAGGGGATGATAAGAGAAAGGAAGAGTATTAGAGTGAGAAAGGGGAGAGAAAAGACAGAAATTAATGGACACATTGTAGGATCTCCATGGAAGAAAATTCTCTACAGACAAGTTACAGCAAAATTCTTGATTTAACTCTTTACCTGCTTTGATCAACCAAGGGACAAACATTGGATTGCCATGGTTGACTGGATAGGTACCATACACTCCAAACAATATGGCAGTCTGGGCTTGTTAATGAATTTAATGAACTAGTACTGCACATTTTTGCAGGACTGTAAATTTGAGGTATTTTGGACATTCTGCATCAGGCATGCATTTAAACATGCTTTCTAAGCCACAAAGACTGTAAAGTAAAAAATTATTTTCTCAATTAAAGGTACACTGTAAAGACCAGTTTTGGAAATGCCCCTCTTTCAAAAAATGAAATGGAAGCTCTTATTACTAATCATGTGAAAGAATATGTTTTCACATATACGTGATCTTACAAATTTTGCCGATAAACTGCCTACTAATTGATATTTTTGGTAAATTATTATATTTTGGACCTAGATATAGTCCCATATAAATCTTTCTGTGTACAGTGTTTGTAACTTTACCAAGACTGGGCCAAATTTCTTACCATTTTGATGATTCCAGAACCTTGCAGTACACACCAATACTTATATGCTAGATGATCAACCTTTTCTGATCGATTCCACAATGTTTCTTTCACAATGCAATCGCAATTTCCAGAACTGATCTTTATCTTTAAGCCACGAACACTGTAAAAAAAAAAAAAAATCAATTAACGTAAACTCACAGATGTCTCTGCTTGGGATGGCCATAATGACGACCTTCGTCTCCAACGTGCGACCTGACTTGGTGTGAACGGTGGCCTTAGTCTTGTCAGCAGACTGCTCGATACGCATCACAGCATCACCCGTTGCAATCCTGTCGCTACCGATCTTCTCCTGGAGTCTTTCACCCAGCTGCTGGCAACCACCCTAGAGAAAGAAGATAATGCATCTCTCAAAAAGAAATCACAGAACAACAATATCTATATTTAAAAAGCTATCTAAGATATTTTTCATTATGTTATTTAGGAATGTTTCAACATAGACATGTTATGAAGAACTCTTGGTGCTGATGCCATGCATGAGGAATTTCAGGAAAAAAAAGGGGTGGATTCTCTGCAACCGACAGTTTTTGATCAGCAAACTTGCTATGATGCTCCAAAATCACCTATATGTTGGTCTGAGATGTACAGCACGTGCTGTACGGTAATTTTCTACACTAACCAAATTCCTAAATTCAACTCTGGGCGTAACACTGTACCTAGCTCTAACCCTTACCCAAAGCCAAAATGCGACCCTAACCTTCCACTTTGGACAAAATAAAGCCTGGAGCAATTTCTACCAGAGCAAATATTGGATAACCTCATGAACCAAGGGGAAACAAAGTCCTGCCAGGAAGTATGTATCTCAAGGCTTCTACAGGATTACAAATATAGCGTTAAGTTCCAGACTTTTCCTGGTCTGCCTTTCTGTGGAAACACACCTTAATGGGATTATAACACTAACACTATTAGGTAATAGCGTATCCATCTACAGAGGTTGATTCATCCAGGTAGACTCCCCTTCTCAGTCCCGTAGAAAAAGATGGTTTCTTTAGCGTTTAATAGGTCACGTGACTCAATACATTGCTGCACGCATTGCCCATTATCTAGACAGGCAGTGAACCCGCTTAAATCTGGTTTTGCGATTCTGTAGAAGCATATTGAATCATTTTCATTAGTGTGTACTTTCAAGGTCTATTCCGGTATGATAACGTTTTTTGGGGGGTCTCTTGCAGAAACACGCCGTTTGTGTCTACTGCCTACCTTGAATTTGAGATCCATGCGTCCCGTGCCCTCTCCTCCTATGTGCTTCTCCCAGCTGCCACAGCTGTGGATCATGCACATGTACTGCAGGACAGAGATCTGGTCAGGAGGCATTGCGCAGAAGGTTCCGATCATCGTACAGGCCATGTCCTTTGCTCCTGTAAGGAATGGTCAAAGGTTCAGGGTGGGGGGGTTTCTGGCCTCTTTTCTTTTTTGCATATAAATATTTGGCAATTTAAAACAATAGCCAGTTCAGATAATCGTTGACAGATAGTTATACCAGGGGAGTGTTTCACAAAGACTAAGATCGACTTTAAGTTGGACTTAACTATGGCAGGCCGTTCATACCACTAGTTCCTCTAACCATTCCTGGCATTGGTTTCTCAAGGGACGTACAAGTCGTGGTCACAAATCTACAGAATTTACATTTTTTGATAGTTCATTATTGAAGAAAAAATATTATCTAAAGATCATGATTGAGAGAACAATGGTGGGAGCAACCAGTTGCATGATTGGCCTGTCATAGTTAAGTCCAACTTAAAGTCGAACTTAGTCTTTGTGAAACACCCCCTTGGACTCCCTATAAGGAGAGTCCCAATCAAACAGGTTCGCTGCTGCTCAAATGATGTTATGTCACTAATCTATCAAACAACAAAAGTAACTTAACATTTCTATGACATGTAACATAAGAATTTTGTGGAGCATACCATAAGTAGTGTGGTAGTGTCCAAGAAAGGCAACATTATATGATAAAAAAGCAACTAAAAACACGCCTGACGTAATAATAATAATAATACACAGTATTTATTAGGCGCTTAATACGGGTGTCTCTAAGCGCACCATAGTCTGACTAAGAAATTATTTACCAAAACTTATAATAAACACACAACTTATACATCTGTTCTTTATTCAATAAATCATGCATACAGTATATAATAATAAAAATAAGAGTGAGATCAAACATACATGAGGTCAAATATAGGACCTAACATAAGATCGAAAAAACAAGAAATAAGACAGTGTGCACCTCCTTTGACCGACTCACAACTGCAGAATATCATTCATGAATTAAAAAGGTGCTTAGTTTGTTTTTATAAAAGAAAAGGTTGAGTTCTGGTCAAAGTGAAAAATCATTTTTGAACTTTTTAAAATTCTTTTTATCTTAGTTTGGAAGAGTATAATAGAAGAAATATCATCTGATAAGGATTGCTATCTTAACACCCTCCCAATCGAAATATGACAAGAAATAGCTCAACAGTTTGGACCAAACTCTCAATACTTGTCTGTAAACTAAGTGGCATTGAATGGTAAACAATGCGTTCGAATTGACCTCCCCTCCAGCAGATTTACTTGTCCAAAAGATTATGCCATAGTCAAATTTGGCTGGACACTGCTGTACATCTCGTCTACAACCGATATTTAAGAAAATCTCTGAGTTGATAGTATACATGTAGGTGTGCACATTTAGGCATCTAGGTATGCAGAACATGCAAGCACCAGCAGGAGGCTGCTGGATATGTCCAACTTTCTCTATACATGTTTGTTGCCACTCTTTTGATGAATGTATGTGACACAGACAGCCAACATACTTCTTACAAACATCACAATGGCTTCATGTCGCAGGGCAGTAGTAAAGAGTCTGCACAGGAGTTTCAGTTCACCCCAAGGATTCCTGCAGGTAACTGGGTATTATATTTATGGGGAGGGTGCAAGGTGCCAACAAAGCTGTAGGGAGCCATAAAATATTTCAAGGCAGGAGTATAGTATCTGCACACAAATTTCAGTTCACCCCAAAGGTTCTTGCCAGTAACTGGGAATTATGCTTGTGAGGAGAGTGCAAGGCGCCACCAAGGGATCGTTAGTAAACAAATATACCATGCACTAAGAGGCTCTAGTTGAAATTATGGATCGAGGTGGCAGGAATAGCACTATTTTCTGAGGGGCAGACGCCCGACCGCGACCGATAGCACATTGATCTTGATCGATCGTATATGACGTCATCCATGGTATAGTGCACTATACCATGGATGACGTGATGGTTACATCATAGCAATGTTATGTTTGGTCACGTGATGCCATGTTGACCAATCACTGAACAGGATTTCATTGATCAAAAATATAAAAAAACATACGAATCATAGGAGTCGGCCTATGACCCAACCGCAGCTTCAGACGCACACACTGAGTGATTTCAAGTTCGGGGTTGAAAGCTGGTGTTGGTGTTGTGAGAACACCAACACCGGCCACAACACTCAACTTGAAATCAGGCTGGTGTTGGGATTGACCTCACGAAATATGATGTATTTCCGCTAGTCTGTGTTAAGGGCTGGTGTTGAATGTCGTCTGCTGAACCGAGTATCGCGGTTGGTGTTGACGATTTACGTGTTATTTTCCCCATTCACCAACACCAGTCCCTAGGGATTGGGAAATTCATGATTTCAAGTTCGGTGTTGGTGTTGGTGTTGCAGTATACCGCAGGTAACTATGCGGACTTCTGGCACGAATCTCAAGATCATGCCAAGGTAAAATTCAATTGTACAGTCAAAACAGCTGTAAATCCTGGGAGCTACATATGTATTTCAAGAGAAATGATATTTTATCTATTGATTTTTTAATATGACTTTACATTTGATATTCGACATGGTGTTATTTATTGGAATTTCTGAATGGATTATGCTTTTATCGCAAGACTTTTCGCCTGTACAGTAGACGTCACTCGGCGTTGAGGCTGCGCTGGTGTTGAGCTATCGATAACGCGCACGCGTGATCGGTATCGTCCTTCTAAACTGACCGTCAGTGTTGGAGCTCGGTTCAGCAGCCTTTCCAAGCTCTCAACACCAACACCAACACCGAACACTGTACTTGAAATCACTCAATTAGCTGTCGCCATAGGATAACTCACCCTGAGTCCATAGAAACTTTGGAATGAACTGCTCCATTGTGGTGTCATCCCATTCAGAACAGTTCTCTGTAGCAGCTATATCCTTGAAGTTGACCTTCTCTGCAAGTTTGTCCATCTGTCACAAACATACAAGATATAATACATTATTTTAACCCTTTAAAGGAAAATACAACCTCAATAGACAACTACTCTAAAAGAAAAAAGAAAAGTCAGAGCAGCAGGCTTGTGAAAATATGAAAGAAATAGGATTAAATAAGAAAATTGAGATTTTTAACCCTATTTTAACCGGGCTATTTCAGATCAGGAATGTCTAATTCATGTGAAATTTTGCATGGAGGTACATTGCAGTATTAACAACGCGTTCATGTTTTCGTTTTAACGATCCAAAGTTATATATATGCAAATTATGCGCATATAAATGACCGAAGTACGCTAATTTTTGCTAACTTTTCTCAAGTTCAAAGAAAAACACAATAAAAAGTATTATATTGACTCAAAAAGGAATCACAGACATGGATAAGTTTGAGATTTAGGTATTTACATTGTTTATTATGGTACATAGCGTAACATATTTACATGTACATGAGCATGCATAAATTTGCATATATTATCATAACATGTCCATTCCTACACATGTACATCTATGAAACAGTCACTGTTTTGGATGACCTTTGACCTTTATTGGTCATGTGACCTTGTAATACTTGGTTCGAACTCTGCAAATTTAGTACCAAAAGTTGCACAAGACTTCAAAGAAAAAAGTTGTGAAAGGAAAACTTTATATCGGCCGCGGTTCCAGAGCATTTGCCAAATTACTACAGGGGGGGGGGGGGGGGTCAAATTGACCCCCCCCCCCCCACTCCCCGGTTACAATAGGGTTAAAAGTTGGAATCACCATAATACGTATGGGCACTACACGATGGCTGGACTTGTTTTTTAAAGTATGTCTCAGGACATTCTTTTCTCTTTCCTTAGCCGTCACCGGAAAAGCGGCGCCTATGTCTCGCTTTTTGCTACGCAGGCGAGACAAAAACTGCAGATAGTGTGCCAACGCTCAAGGGAGAGGGCCTATGTACAAGTATTTCCATAAATTCCAAAATTGGTGGGAATTGCAATTTTGTTTCCAACCTTTCTGAAGTATCTCAGGAGATCCACAAGGGCAGTGTAGGCTAGCGGAGGAATGGCTCCAGAATATTTCTTGATCTTGCCATCTGGGAGCTGCCAGTGCTTGGAACCCTTGTCATAATGCGCGTATGTCTCCACTCCAAACTCCTTGAGTAAGGCTATCATCAGAGGCTGGGCACTGGGGTTTCAAAGTCAAGGTAAAGAGAAGGGTGGGGTTAGGGAGCTAGACTAAGTATGCACATTAAATTTATGAAAACAAATTCAAAAATCCCATACTGGATCTACATTTTGCATGCTCTCTCTCTCTCTCTTTACTTGTCTCTTTGTATCTATCACATCTATCTAACTCAAGGTGGTCCACAAACAATAACATTCAAACATGTAAAATTGAACGAAAAGATGAATGCAAAGCGCAAAGACCTTTGTTGCCTGGGTCCTGGCCTCACTTATCAGATCTAGGGTTCTTACATGCTCTCTGATGCACTCTGAGCTATATTTTGGAACATTTTCCAAAAAAAATTATATCTAATTTTTCAGAAATAATTTTGGTTGAGAGTGAATGTTACCCAGTCACTGATTTTCAAACATGTAATTTCAAACTTCAACTATTTCAAACATTTAATTTCAAGCTTCAAACCTGTAGCTGTTAAATGTTAAAATCATGTGTGGACCACCCTGCTGCTATCTATGCATTCATCTATACCTTTATCTCTCTCTCTCTCTCTCTCCCACAATTTTCTTGGAAGGTAATCTATTTTTCTCTGTATATACAAGTATTAACTCCCTAGTATACTAGCATAGTATAGTACTAGCAATATCACTTTATCCTAGTATAAAAGCCTTCCTGACTTTCAGCAGAAGATGGTCTATATGGCATAGGATTAGGTGCCTCAATGGGCGTTAAATCAGCATTTACTAGAATTTAAAAGACATCTCATAGATAATTTGAAATAACTTGTTAGGAGAAAACAACTTAAACTGAGGAAAAGTTTGCAAGATTAAAAGAATTCTGAATAAAATCATGTTACAAAACGATTTAGAAATAAATATTACCCGCAATATTTCTTTAATTTGTTCAATCATGAAATTTGTTTAATAATATATATTGTATTATTTTTAAGCAATAACGTCTTTGTAAGGGGATAAAGAAATAAAACAAAAACTCTGCATTAACATGTTAAAACCCTTGAGGCTCCCAAGAGAAAATATATTTATTTCCTAATTAATGAACACACCTTCCAACTCTTGACGACCCGATATCAAAGTGATCCTTTCCATTGGCAGCCTCCAGCTCAACAGTCTTCAGTGCGCCACAAACACGATCTGACAAACAAGAGAAAATATAAACATTGACAATTGGTATTTCACAAACCGCTTTTTAAATCATTTAAATTCAGCATTTTCCTTCTTATGAGGAGTTACTGGCTTTCATGCCATGATGACACTTCCTCCCTCCACTTTTTCTTGTTTCGAGCATTGAACCTCCTTATTTAGACCAACCCTACTGCTTTCTTTCTTCTTCTTTACATGACATTTTTGGTCTTCCTTCCCCTCTTATGCCATCTACCTCCAGATTCCATATATCTTTATAAGATTATATAAATATATATATTGATATAAATGTATATTTCTTTTCACCTCTAAAGCAACTGCATACATGGACAAGACATGATTATGCCCCAGGTCCCAAGGGGGCCATGGTTACCATTTATAGAATTTTGAAACCCTTGTCCATAGAGTACCGAAGCTGTGACATCATACAAATCTATTTTTAGAATTTCTCAATTTTTTTTCTTTTTCCGAAAGAGTATGAAAAGTTATGTCCAAGTGTTGAAAACCAATTGAATATGTTACATGTAAGTGTTGGCTGAGATATGACCATCAGAAGAAATAGATTTCCTATAGGAGCTCAGTGTTATTTTGCTCTGGTTCCTAATGTTATGAACCAGAGCAAATAACATCGAGTTCCTATAGGAAATCTATATCTTCAGATGGTCATATCTCAGCCAATCGTTAACATATTCAATTGGCTTTCAACATTTGGACATAATTTGTTATGCTCTTTCGGAAAATGAAGAAAAAGTTGAGATGACGTCACACTTCACCACTCAAGAATGATTCCTGCCAAGTCTGCAAAACTCTGACCATGGGATTAAAAGAAGATTAAAATCTTAATGTTTACACATGACAAACGACAATGAATGGACAATAGATGATGGGCAATAGAAACATCAGTAGGTATCTTGTGTGAAGCTCAATTTTTGTTTGAATGCTTTTCTCCTCTTTCTGGCGTATAATGACCTTCTTTTTTTGCGCTGGTGCTTGCCATAATACGTCGCTTTAATTTGTTTTGTATCCAAAATTACCTCGAATTCTGCCTTTTCTCAATTCCAATGATGAAAGTAGGTAAACTTTTAGGTAGAAATTACAAAATTGACTGAATGCAACGTACAAATACGGTCTAAATGCAACATATACATGGTCAACTACATAGTAAAATGTTAAAAGGAAATTTCTCATATCATGACTTTGAGTTATTCTGACTTTCAAACTTTGTAATCCTTTTAGCTATTTCGCGGAAGAGGTTTACGGTACACCATGTGTAAAGTCCTCGAGGGACTGAGGAAAGTAGATAGAAAATAGAAGTGAGATGGAAAGGCGAGAAAGTGGAGGTTGGAAGGAAGAGTATCTTTCGGAAGTGAGTATAGTCCTGAAAAGGACTGTAAACCAGAAAGTTGTAGGCAGGATGAGAGGTTTGAGTAGAAGACTGGATTGAGTTGGAGAGTTGAGTTGAGTAGGCGAGTAGAGTTGCAGAGCAGGAGCAGGAGAGTAGACTCGACGTTTCAGACAGGTAGACTGTCCGTCTTCAGGAGTGCTATTTGTTCTTATATAATGTATAATTCTTTGATTTTCTCCTGTCATCAAAGTTTAATTTTTCTATAGGAAGATGTTGATTCCCCTTTAATTTTATGAGCAAACAGTTTGTACATTGACCTGTGCTTTAGGGTGTAAGATAATTTAACCTCTAAATAGAACAAAGTCCGTCTGATATGATCTCTAATGAGAGATCATTTCCTATAATGCACACTCTATAGGTATTTAAACTACGTAATTCTGTTTCTTTCTTTTTTACCCAAAGGTCATTAAGATTACTGTCTGGAGAAGCCATTGTCCTCACTTGGTATCACATATTGAATCATTCAAAACCCTTCTCAAAACCCACTTTTTAATCAGTTATAGTTTACTGGAGGCGCACACAAGTAGTTAATTCCATTCAACTCAATTGTATTGTATTGTATTGTATTAGTATATATATTTTTGTTGTTGATTTTGTTGCTTTAAGGTATTGAACATGTTGAATAATTATACTAAGTTAGACAGTACCACCTGTGCGCTTAGAAACGTCTGTATAAAGCGCCCTATAAATGTAATTATTATTATTATTAAAAAAATCATACACTGTATGCATAAATCCTGCAAAATATATCAGAATGCAGAATACATGTATGAACAAAATAGCCTGCCTAGATATTCATTGAAATGTATGGAAAATTAAACTTCCTGCAATCAGGCCAACAGATGGGTATACATATACTTCCTTTAAAGCTTATCTGCCATAGTTTACAGGAGGGATTAGAGCGCCCTGCAAGGTCACTGGACAGGTGGTTATCTCATCAACTCAGCTCTCAGTTAACATAAGAAAAGAGGATCATGGGGGACCAATGGTCACCGATTAGGCATTGTTTGTTATATAGAGGGCGCAAGTAGCTACAAGTAGTGCAGTGGGCCTTTAAACAGTCATGAAATCTTGAATTCGGGTAAAGACAGGTTATGACTTCAAACAGAATCAAATGACCATTGCTCTGAATGTTCAAGACTTCAAATAAATTATTCTGGTACAAACTTTAAAACTGTTGAGAAATGAGCAAAAAAGGGATCTAAGAACATGTTCATGTATTCCACACAATTTGGTGTATCGCATGATCCATATAAACATGGTTTGGCAGTCTCAGATCGTCCACTAAAGTTTCATTCCCCCTCTTTTTCATCAGTTTGCCTCGGTCTCTAGCCAGGAACTTTAAAGGTTATGTTTATAGACAAAATGGAATAACATTTACCTGAAACCGATATAGAGTGGTGTTGTATGAGTCCACCTATTGAAAAGACACTATAATTTGGGAGGGTGGGGGGAGGGATTTGGCGCCGGTCTTACTTGGGAAACGAAATGCAAATTACTAAGGTTTCTGAATAGGAGATGGGTGTTAACTAGAGATGTTCCAGGCATTTTATTTCCCCGTCCATTTCAGCCTTTCCCCTTCTCCCTTTTCCTTTCTCCTTTCTCATTTCTCACTCTTTCTTTCTTTTATTTTACCATGAATAGGAGGCTCATGCCCTCAATGCCCCCTGATAGCTATGTCACTGCTTGTTTACCATCATTGTAGGTCAAACAGGTCAAACAGCGTCAAGTAACACCTGGCTGGAATGCTCCCCAGGGAGTGGAGATTGTGTACACAGTGTGTGCAGGCAAGTATTAAATCCAATGACCGGGTAACAGTATATTTGTAAAGCGCTTAGAGACATCGTAGATGTATTAAGCACTACAGAGAAGCGGAATATTATTATCATTATAATTTGAGTTTGAGTTTGAGTTTATTCGTTTCACATTTCACATTATTACCTGATGCCTCTAGGATTTGAATCTTGAGTCCACTTCTCTCTTTCAGCAGGAGATGAGCTGCGATGAGCCCTCCTAGACCCCCGCCTACAATGATCACATCATTCATCTCACCCCATCCTCTCTAAAGTCTTCTAAACAGTCTGCAATCTGCAAAGAAGGGTCAAACATTTATGTGAACTGCATACCGGTATCAAAGAATCTCTTCGTCTCTGTAGGTTAGGAACATTCAATTATTAAAGGCATCGTTTAAGAATGTTAAATCTGAGATGCATGGCCCTACGTGTTATCAGTGGCTGTGATATGAAGCCCTAAACAATTTGCGCTTCAAACTGATCATAAAGTGCCTCAAAAAAGTATAAAATCTTTGAGTGTCTGTTTTTACCATGCTCATTTTCCCCAATATACTGCAGTGTTATAAAACCGTTAGGAAAAACAAATTCTGAAATGTCTAATTCCAATTATAGATATCGTGAGAATCAGACAGGCGAATGGCTCATAAAAATCATGGGATTCATGTTTGACCTGAAGGTTTATAATTATGATTGCAACATGAGCTAAATCAAGGATGTTTTTAAGAATCTGAGGCAAAGCTACCAAATCCCTTTAAAACTGAGATATCATCATTTTTTACATGGACAATAAACCGTACACTAAGAAATCATGTTTGGCATTTTGGCAACTTAATCATGGTTCCCTGGTGCAGGGTCACACGTATAAACAAAATCAAATCAAATTAAATTATTGTAATAGAATTGACAATTTTAAATTAGCTTTAATATACAAGTATCAAGTGCATGTAGAAAAGTAATTAAAATACAAAGTTAATACAAGAGCAGAATTACTTTTCACAAGTAAAGATTATTATCACAAATGACAAGTGATTAAAAAGAAGAATAAAAATGTGGTCACGTTACTTATATTTGTTTTCTTCAAGTTCCTATTGAAGACTTGTATTCAAAGATTTAAATGAAAACAATCAACAAACTGCACAACATTGCTGGCTGACTAATGATAGCAGTTTTAGCACAATATGTTTTTTTTCTTCTTAATCCTTATTCTTAAAATTAAAAACCAAATATTTAAACCATCGGCAAACTAAAGAAAAATTGTAACTGGTTTTGAAACACTGGATCAAGATGTTCCCAATATATGGTCATGTGTATTCATTGCCTCTTACATTATCATGCATGGTGATAGCAATGAATGCAGTGAACTAATATGCTCGTTTGTTTGCTCCCCCCAACTACTTGAAGCTCCACGAATGAATCCTGAAAATTGAAACGCCATGACCTTGTAAGATTTACATCAGTAAAATAAAGCAATACATCATGCACATGCACCCTACCTTATGACACACAATATACCAAAGTTCTACAAGAATTTTCAAGGTTAAAGGAAGCAAACTGGCACCAAAGAAGAAAACTTAAGAGCCTAGATCCCCGGGGGGGGGGGGGGGGGGGGGGGGGGGGGGGGGGGGGGGGGGGGGGGGGGGGGGGGGGGGGGGGGGGGGGGGGGGGGGGGGGGTGGGGGGGTACTCACGTATATTGGGTATACGGGGATGTGCCGCTCGGAAGGGTGACTTTTTTAGGAAAGATCCTTAGACATGGGTCCCCTTTTCATTAAAAAAATCCTTAGACATGGGTCCCTTTTTTCATTTATTCCTTTCCCCTCTTTTCTCCCTCATTTTCTCCTGGATTTTGGGATTTGCTCCTACATTGAAAATGCCTAAATCTCTCCCATCTCTAAATAATGGACCCTTCGGTGATTGCATTTCCAGTGTATACGCACTGACCTCTAAGTCAGTGGTGTACGTACGTAGCTCGTAAACTCAACTAGATCCCGGGGTACCACATATATCAGGACCCCATGGGCTCTATACCGGGTACTCATATGGCATAATGCGCGCTAGGTATGGTATCCGCCCGTATAGGGGTCGTACCCCCGGAAACTTGTAGCGCTTCGCACGCTGAAAGATCGGCAGCTATACCCAGCGTACCCTCTGCCCAGCAGCCGGGCAGCAGCGGGGCTCAAGCAGGGAGCTATATAGCCAATGCATGAGAGCTCGTGTACGGGTACGTTAACAGGAAAAGTCCTTCAATTAAAACAGATGCTAGAGGTGCTAGCACAGTATTATTATGTTGCATGGTGTTTTCATCTTTATGTGTGTAAAACTACTTGTAAACTACATGTAGTATGGTACAGTTTACTAATAAAGAACTTTATCAAGAAACTGCAAAATTATTGCCATTGTATTATTACACACATAGGTGCATTACTATCCTGGCTGTGTATTAAAAGCTGTGCTATTAGTATTGATTCTCAACATTTCAAAACACCACTGTGTAAAAACTCAACCAATTTCACTAAAAATCGATACTTTAGTGACAATCAATAAGATCTAAATAGCAGTAATATACATTTTTTAACTTTCCGATGTTAGAAAGAATATTAAAAAATCAAATTGTGAGTCCACTGTCGAACTTGCCGATCAGCCGCATCGCATGATTGTGTGCATCTCTGTGTTAAGACTGTTATGAGTGTATTGACTATTCATGTATTTAAATGCTGCCTATTAACGCGTAGTGCATTGCTAGACTAGAGGTCAATATGCATTAGCGTTGACTCTCCATATGCTTTGCTGGAGTGTATTATTACAGCTTAAAAAATGTAATATTGAAGTTTGAAATCCTTAGACATGGGTCCATTTTTGACAAAAATCCTTAGACATGGGTAGATCTACCTATTTCAGCAAAAGGACCCTTGATGTGGGTATGGGTTCGGAGGTCTCAGCCGCACACCCCCGTCCGACTATAATCTGAGTACCCCCCCCCCCCCCCCCCCCCCCCCCCCCGGGCCTAGATCCCAGTATAGCTTGGAAAAGCTGCTTCAGGGATTACCTCATCAAGTAAGTATCAAGTGACAGCTCAGCCACCAACATCAACTCTCCTGCACGCGCATGTAGCCGCTCAACCCCTTTCGCCAAACTCTGTTCCGCTGACACGGCGGGCTAGGTTTTTCAAAGAGTTCGATACCGTGCCGGGCGACTGCACTTTTTAAGTAAACGTGTAATTTTCCTGACAAAAAGGCAACACAAGTAGGTGCTTACATTCCATTTCATATATTCATTCAATGTATGTATTAAGTAACATTAAATCTAGGCAGATAAGTAATACTTACAGTAGTTACCACTGCACTGTAACCAACTCTGATTCTCGATCTCGCACGGTAAAGAAGGGAATGACTGATCACGTTAATTTTTGTTAGCTATAAATAAGTTACAAATCGATAAAATAAGTATCGTACGGTATTGCCTTGTTATGGTTTCTCGGTATTATTTTTTAGAAATAAAGTTTTCATCACCATCAATAAGTGGTTAAAATGGGCTAACAATTTAATATTTGAAGAAAAAAATTGCCCTTATTTTAGATTTTGAGACATAAAATATATTGTAATATTTTTTTTGGAGCTGGTTCAATCATCAACAAATCAAATAAAAAGAATAATAATACCGTAGGTCCTTGACTTAGACTTGTAAATAATGGGCGTGTCCAGAGAGAAAATTGGTGACAACACGGCAGAAGAAGAACGAGAAGGTGAAGAAGAAGAAGAAGAGGAAGAGGAAGAAGAAGAAGAAGAAGAACTTAGAAGAAGAAGAAGGAGAAGAAGAAGAAGGAGAAGGCGAAGATGAAGAAGACGGAGGAGGAGAAGGAGAGAAAATTGTGACAACACGGCTGAGAAGGAGAAGGTGAAGAAGAAGAAGAAGAAGAAGAAGAAGAAGAAGAAGAAGAAGAAGAAGAAGAAGAAGACGGAAGAAGAAGAAGAAGAAGAAGAAGAAGTCTCGGCATGGCTTACTTGGCTATATAGATCAGTGGTTGAGCTGGGTGTGTGTGGGGGCCCAGGCTCGGAGGGGGGGGGGGGGGGGGTGCCCCGTCTCCTTCAATGATTAAAAAAAGGGAAATTATTATTATTTTTTTTTTTTAAAAGTAGACCTATTTTGTCCTAATCTCGTCATCAAATACCTGAAAAACATATGCGTCGCGATCACCTCAACAACAGAGGGGGTACTTTTAAATTCGGTTTCTAAAATTTAGGCACTAATAATTTATTATATAGTTACGGAAATCTAAACAAAGAACGTAAATAATTATAAGCAGAGGCGGCCCTCCGGGGGGGGGGGGGGGGCAAGGGGGGCACAGTGCCCCCCCCCCCCACTTTTTCAAGCACCCGAAATGTGCCCCTTTTTACATAGGAAAAGTGCCCCTTTAACTTTGTAGGAAGTGCCCCTTTTTACATAGGAATAGTGCCCTTTTTACTTGACAAGTGCCCCTATTAATTTGTAAAAGTGCCCCTTCCCCTTTTCACCTCTTATAAGTGCCCCTTTTTTTCCACACGTGCCCCTTTTCCTTCGACAAGTTCCCATTTTCCTTTGCAAAAAGTGTCCATTTTCCATTCTCATATTAAATGCCCTTCTTAATCCCTTTTCAGGTACGAGAGGTGCTCTTTTTCACTTTCGATAAATGCCCCCTTCACCTTTGATAATTGCCCTTTTCAAATCTGAGAGGTGCCTTTTTTGACACATGCTCCTTTTCTTTTTTTATAAGTGTTCCCTTTTCCTCTCATCATAAAATGCGCCCCTAATTTCAAGCGACTAAGAGCAATTCCCCCAAAAGCTAGCTCGCTACGCTCGCACGCATTTATAGATGATATATTTCAATATGTTACTTATCAAAGGTCTTTTCTTTGCTTATAACCCCATCAGGATTAGTTTTTTTCCTCTTTATAAGTTGTAATTTTTTGCACTGCCACCTAACAAATCTTAAACTTTTTCCTCGCTCGCTTCGCTCGTAAATAAATTTTCAAACCATCACACCCAGCTGCAAAGTATGATGCTTAAGCAATATCTTGAATGGTGTATAAAGTGAAACAAATATTGAAATCATCCCTGATAATGTAATCACAATGTAGGTGTATATACCAATGTCTAAAAAAATTGTTTATTTTCGCTTTGAGATTTCCCTATGTAGGTGCCCTTTTTTCCCCAGAAAGTGCCCTTTTTTCTTGGTGCCCCCCCCCCCCCCACTTTGGAAGTCGCTCGGCCGCCCCTGATTATAAGAATGCTAACAAGTAGAATTGTAGTGCCTTAAAACCTTTAAGTTAGAACAGAGGTCGCATAGCTAATTCACCAAAAATTGGAAGTTAGGCAAGCAACTGGAATTCCAAATTTAATATGTGCAAAGTTATATGAAACACCATGGACCTATTACGTAATAGGTCCATGGTAAATGTTTAGGAAAGAATAAGAATTTCTGTCAAATGATGTAAGTATAAGAATCAGTCAATACAAATCGAAAGGGAATTGAAATTATATCCGTAAATTCACCCCCCCCCCCCCCCGCCTTTTCTAAAGAGTAGCAACATTTTGTTTTAGCTAATAAAGTTACTGAAGCACATGAAATACGAAAATTGCTATATGTTACAATATGTTGACCTGAAAATAAGATTCGTCTAGCAACTACATTATAATTGATTGTTTCCGAGCTATCACCAATGATTTTAAATAAATGCCTACGTTAAAAGAAAAAGAACTACAGTTTGTTCATCTTAACGATATAGCTGTATTTTTTGTTACCCAGAAGTTTAGGCCAAAATACTAATAGGCCTACTTCTTTGTAGATATAGTACCAACAACAAATCGAACAACGTTACTACACTGTCGCTCATATAGTTGGAATTTTTTTTTTTAACCCCAATTTATGGAATTATTTCGACAATGATTTATTCCTAATAGATCTATAGATAATAGTATACATTTTCAGATTTTATTGAATAATAATTTGCCACTGTTTGTTTTGCGTGACTGCTAAAGCATGTGTATGCTACTATGCTCATCAACTAGGGGACCTACGCCTTTAAGTCATAAATGAGAGTAATGAGGATAAATGCCCCCAAAAGGGCACTTATATGGCACATCGACACGGTTTTGATCCTGGGGCCTCACAGTTACGAGGCCATTGCTTTGCCACTGAACCATGACTGTACGTAGTCTGCAAGCACAGACCCTGGTCAGTCGTAAAAGTGAGTCTGCACTATAAGACTACCATAGGCCATGTACTGTAGCTGCTCCTGACACAACCAGTAGGTAGCTGGGCTAGACTTCTCTCAAGGCACAATGATTTTTTGATTAAGTGTCAAATTAGGGTCTGTGCCTGCAGACTAGACTGTACGCAGCAGGGGCTAGGGTAGGGGGCAGTTCCCACAAATACAAAAAAGCAAAGAAAATGCAATAAATTATCAATAATTCATTGAATTCTCTCCCCCCCCCCCCCCCCCCCCGGTCCCCAACATTAAAAAAATCCTCTGTACGGCCATGCATTATGGCTCAAGGCATGGGCACACAGAAGATTTTTTTTTCCTCGCTGAGTGTTACAGTTCTCTATTTTCTACTCAAAATCGTGGTTTGAATTTACGCTTTTGAGAGTGCATTCAACAACCATTTTATTTCTAGCATGGATTTCCATCATATACGTTCAGAGATTATATTCTTAAGGATGGGTTCAAGTATGAGGGGGGCGTAAGTGTTTCATCCTATTTTTTTTTTTTTTTTTTTTTTTTTTGGGGGGGGGGGGGGGGGGGCTGAGTGGGGAGGATTTTCATCTGCACGGGAATAGCCCCGAGTGGCAGGCCATCAGGAGGGCCGGGGTAAGCATAAATGTGATTTGTGCCCCGCCCTGGATACACCATTGGTTTTAAGGGCTAAAATGCAATTAAATAACCGGATATATATTTGGGCACGGAAGTGGATGCCCTTCTCCATATAATTCAATACAAGGTTTAACTTTTTTTAATGCTTCTTGTATTCAAGTTTTATTTGCCTCTGATAATTGTTACATTGAAAACTTTTGATTTATTCAACTTGTTTATTCTTCTGATTCAATACCCCCCCCTTCCCCCCCTCTCATTTCACTCCCTCTCTCTCTCTGTCTCTCTCTGTCTCTCTCTGTCTTTATTTCTCTCTTTCTTTTCTTTCCTGTTTATCTCTCTCAATTTGTCTTTTTACATGTATTAGTATTCCTTATTTGCATTTATTTTGTCTTCTTACACACACTTTGCTCTTTTATTTGTATTCACTGTCTTTTAGCTTCCATTTTTTTTTACAGAAATACATCAACTAAAACTTTTGTTTCGCTCACTCGATATTGACAAAATATATCTCACTATGTAAATACAGGTTGCATTGACGGAGCAACTTTGACCACTGCTGGCGATAAGCCAGAGGCCATAATTGCCCATATTCAAATCTGAGAGGTGCCCTTATATTTTAATAAGTGCCCTTTTCCTTTGTAATACGTTCCTCTTTTCATTTATGATGAGTGCTCCTTTTCCCCTCTAATAAGTATCTTTTTTTTTATAATGACACGTGTCCCCTTTTTCTTTCTAATAAGTGCTATTTTTCCTTCTAATAAATGCCCTCTTTTAAAAATAAGAGCCCAGTTCCCCCTTTTCATAAATGCACCCCTTCCCACATCTCTTATAAAATGCCTCTATTAAAATCTGATAGGAGCTCCTTTCCTTTGCCAAGTGCCTATTTTCCTTAGTAATGAGTGCCCCACCCGTTATAAGATGTAATTTTTCGCACTGCGACCTCACAAATCTTTAAATTGTTGCTCGCTCGCAAATGAATATTCAGACCGCAAAGCATGATGCTTACGCAGTATCTTGATTGAACAATGTAAAGAGTGAAACAAAAATCATCCCTGACAATGTAATCACAATGTAGGGGTATATATACCAATGTCTACAAACTTTCGCTTTAAGGTTTTCTTTTGTAAGTGCCCCTTTTTTATTGGTACCCCGCCCCCACACTTTGAAAGACACTCCGTCGCCTCTGCGTCAAGCCATGCAATATAGATCATCTCTTTAATCTGTTCCTAGTTACATTTACGACGCTTATTTCTATCTTTATGACATTTTCTCCTCAAATAAAAAATCATGATGAGATTATAACCTTTTAAAAATTAATATGAGAACGGTAAACTGCCTTTAAAGATAAACTTGAGTTCTTGTAAAAAAAGAAAATGAATTCTCACAGAATCTAACGAAACTTACACTAAATGTTCAAGATTACAAATAAATGTCATATGCCAAACAATTTTGGAAGAAAATGTATACTGGCTGAGTAATGAGCATAGAAAGATAAGGAAATCAGGGTAGTGCTAGCCCCGACACCTTGTGTGTTGTCCCATATACATCTTTCTGTGTAAGTGATTGTTACTTTACCAAGACTCTGCCAAATTTATGATGATTTTGATGACTTCAGAACCTTGCATTACAAACCATTACTTACATGCTATATGATCAACTTTTCTGATCCATTCCACACCTTTTCTTTCACAATGCAATCGCATTACCAGAACTCAAGTTTATCTTTAATTATTTTTTTATGAAAACAGGCAAACAGACCGCTTTTATATTTCCATTATAATTTTGAAAGGGACATTTTAAACCAAATTAGTGTAAAATATGGATTCAGGAAGACGATACCCATGTAAATGCGCAATTCGATAAATAATTTTATCAAAAATGAAATGATAAATGGAGTTTATAAACACGTACTAGTACCCTAACGTTTGGCGATTAACACTGCTTTGATTTGTCAGCTTTGAAATTGGTATGGGACTAAAGTACACCTACACGCACTTTTTCTACGCTATACGGCGTGCATACAAAAAGTTAGAAAACTTTATTTAGCAGCGACCTAGCTGCACTACAAGCGATCACAACTCGCTCGCTGCATGCTAGCTAACGTAAGCTAGGCGAACGCTGTAGAGTTGCATTGGTGGTTCGGCTCGACACAGAATAGAATAGGGGTACTCGCACCAGTCTCGCCCAAATATACAGGGGTAGCTTATGCGATTGGTTCCTGTGGCAGGTGGATTAATGTGCTGTTAGTGGAAGTTCCTTGGAACTTTACAGAGTCATCATGAAGTTTCTGCTAGTTCTTGGTATGGTGGCACTCTGTCGTGCCAACCAAAATTCTGTACCTTGCTATGACGATCTATCCAGACCTCAAAGATGCGTTCCCGAGTTCGAAAATGCAGCTTTCAACTTGAGCGTAGAGGCGACGAATACCTGCGGAGAATACCGCGACACCCGGTACTGTAGGCAGACAGGCGTGCAGGGGGGAGCCCGGGGCCGTGGGCAGTGCTATAACTGCCAGAGCGGCTCGCATCCCGCTCGATACCTTACGGATTTTCACAGTGAAGAAAGGATGACGAGATGGCAGAGTGAAACGATGTATGAAGATATTCAGTATCCAAACTCAGTCAATCTCACCATACATTTAGGTATGTACCTGTATTTTCTCTCTTATCTTAAACAAAAAATATAAAAAAATAAAATAAAGAAGAACAAAGAAAGAAAGGGGGTGGGGGATGAGGAGGGGGGGGGGGGGTGCATGGGATGGGGGAGGTTTGCAATGTTGGATGGAGCTGTATGATGTAAACTGATGATTACAATTGCCACATAACCACATACATTGTACATGTGAAACTTATGAGCATCAATATATATGTTTTTTAAGAAGTGACAAAACAGAAAGAGATTGAGGTAGAGAAGGAGAGAGATGTAGAGAAGGAGAGAGAGGGGGGGGGGGGGGGGGGGGAGGGGGACAGATGAAAAGAAGGGCATTACAATTTGAAGTTTGATTTTGTTGTTTTTACAGTATCTCACTTTAAAATGAACTAACACCAAGATCAGAAAAACTTAACATTAGAAAATGTATAAATTCATAAAGCTTGATATAAAGTGATAAGTAATTAATAAAGTGACACTTTTTCACTTATTTTAACATGAAGCCAGTAGTATTATTAAATACGACGTATGCATACCTTTGTTTAAATTATAGATTTCTTAACTTGATTTGAATTGATTTGAATTTATTTCCATATTTCACAAATAAATTTGAACAAGTAATTATACAAACAAACAATACATTCAAAAACGAAATACAATTAAATGAATAAATTGAAGACTTAAGTACAATACAAAATATTACATAATCAACAGTTTGTTTGAAATTAATATAACATGATATGTGGGGGAACCAAAAAGAAGCAATGCTTGTAAAAATATTTGGTTCCCAGTGGTAATTGTGTCTAATTAATATTAATCAAGAAAAATGTAATAAAAGAAAGTGAACAAGGTATGAACAACAATAACAAAAAGAATAAAAGAAAAAAGAAAACTTGATGTGACCCAAAATGTTAGCAGCCTAGATGTAGCCAGTAGTATTATTAAATACGACGTATGCATACCTTTGTTTAAATTATAGATTTCTTAACTTGATGTGACCCAAAATGTTAGCAGCCTAGATCGATTGGTTGCCCAGGAGAAGGTTTTTGTTTTTGTGTGTGTGAAATATCTATAATCATAGTTTTGATCGCAGAAGTAGAAGTATTACCATTAAAAATTTGGACGATGTGGGGCTGATCGAAATGTGTTGTGTAGATGAAGTGAGAGAATGATCATTTGAAATTCGAATGCACTTTTTTCTCAGGATGGACATTAAATTGTTGTTGTTGTTGGGTTTTAAGGCTGTCCAATCTGAACAGATTATTTCCGCCACACCTTGGCCCGTCCGTCTTATAAAGAGAATCAATTGCAAGTCCTCCAATCAATCGCAAGTTTGCAATCCCCTATCTCTTACAATGTATAAACATGTAGTTACGATTGATATCAACTCGTTAATAAAGATAGGGCCCTAGACATCCTTTGTTCAGGCATCTACATACATGTACATGTACATACTGTATACATGTAGACTCTTTCTGCTCTCATATGATGATACAGGTGTACTGTAAACACAGTATTCAAGAACACCAGATCATAAAGAATTATATTTCAATAAGTAAATTTATTGTTTTGACAAGTCCCCTAATGACTCATGCACAGTAGGCACAGGAAACTGTTTGGACAATGTTTTTGTCTAAATCTCAAACATATAGGCTAGACACGATAAAGATTAGAATTACGTAAAAACAATAAGCGCAGGAAGTTCAGCTTGGACCATGTTCGGCAAAGCCTTGCATTTCAATCACCAACTGTTAAGCTAATTCCTGAATTTTATCCCATTAAACAGTCAGTAACCACACAATTAGTTTTGTAATTGGAATTAGTTATCACCTTTGTGGTGATTTGGGCTCCATTCATTGACATCTTTCTCAATGACCTGATTGGCTTTAAGATAGTCTAGAGCTTATATTTTATCCAGCCTTCTTTGTTGTTAGTTAGTAACTTACAGAAAGCTTTGATAGGTTTTTAAAAAAGTGTTTGATATCATGATATGTCTGAGAATTTGTCAAATAAAATCAAAGCATACTTAAAATAATGAAAACTGTATCAGGTAATAATTTGCCAGTTTGATTTCAGCGGCTTGCATTTGCATAATACTAATGTTCCATATTATACACAATATTATACATGTACACACCAAATTAAGGGATTAGTGAAGATGATGTAAAAAAAGATAGAAATGGAATTAACTTTCCACCAAATTTGTACATATTACTTGAACTTGCCAGATTTGAAACTTAATATTTTTAATGCAAAAGAAACAGTGCACGGCAATGCATTTAAATGACAAATTACAAATTTAGAGCTGCCAAACAACCAAAAAGTATGATAGTAGTTCTGATGAGAGTATGCTAGATGTTTTCCCTTTCGGGGGGAGTGGTACATACTGTATAAGTACATGTACAATAAGACAAACAAATTAAAGAGAGGTGTGAAAAATTCTCTGCTACAAAATTGACATCACTGTCAGAGGAGAGGTTAGGAGAGGAAAGTACAAAGGCTTGAATAGTTAAACCAGGCCAGTATGAAAGGAAGTGGGGTCTTCAGACAGACATGGATATTACCGCTATTATTGCCCACCTAACGGAAACTCGGCTAACCAGACTAAACAAGTTGGATCCACCAAACCAGACTCTGGGGGCCATTTCACATGAGCTAAAAATAATTGAATTTGTGATTACAAGCCTAATGAAAATTCCAGATTATTGGGATGCTTTAAAATATTGTGTCCTACAGTAGGTGTGTTTTTTCTTTAAGACTTTAGAACCAGTTGTCATGGAATAATGATGGAATTAATACACATGTAATCATTGGGCTGACCCAAGCTGTAGTAATTTGTTAAAATGTTAAATGGAATAAAACTAACATCTGTGATATAGTTGGTAACTTGGTATTCCCATTAGAAAGGGGAAGTCCACCCTGATATTATCTTGGTTTTAATAAAAGCAGAATACAATGTACAGGTATGAGAAAAACAAATTAGTAGAAGTTTGAGCAATATCTGATTAAAAATAGGAAAGTTATCAATTTTTAAAGTTGTTTTCAGTGAAACACAAATTGGCAACTTGGACGTACACTGTATCTTGCGAGCTCCTCTCCAATTTGCTGTGTACAGAAAATTTCATAAATTTTCAATTTCTTATATTGGTGACAGAATAGACTTACAGGTGTTGTAAAAAATCAAGACCTGTGACTAATTCAGGGTCTCTATCTTATCAAAGAACCCTTTATCATGACATGACCTGCATGTTGTTCAAGGTAGTTATAAATCATAGAAAATTGTGAATTCCATCAATTCCATACATATTCTGCTTAAATCGACCTACAGTGTATTCACACAATATTTCATTTACAATGTGCAACTATCATTCCATTAACTACACAGTAAATTCCTATGTTTTTTATGCATGTTAACGACAGTTGGAGCCACTTTAAATATAATGTTAATGTGTCTAGAGTTGAAAAACCTCTCAGGAATTTCTTTTTTCAGAAATACATTTTTCATGACATTATTAGTTTCTATGACAGTGTGAAAGGGGTATTGTGTATGTATAGACAGGTGGACTATCTAGAGGAAATGTCAAACTTTACTACAAACGGTCTCGTCTGTGGGGTGTGCGTGTTGGGTGAGGAAACATAAGTTATCACAAATAATCTGATTATTTACCATCCATTCTGTATTTTCCCACAATTGATTCCTGTAGTTTGGAAAGAGGAGCACCCTTTTGCCAAATATGTACTTTTTCATTGTTCAAAAAGTTGGTGTTTTAGATACTGACTGAGATTCATGAGCAAATAAACTCCAGAGAAGAACACAAATGATTTAGAATTTATAAATTTAAATTGATTTTTAAATTTTGCAATCCACTTAGTTTGGCAAAATTGAAGTGATGTCTTGATTGTGAAATTGGTACAAGATATGGGGAGGGAGGGGGGGGGGGGGTGAGCTTCACGTTTTAAAAACAGCACCAACCCAAGTAAGCCCATATTTTGTTGCAAGTTAAACATCAAATTCTACTCTTATGCAACCTACTCTGTGTACAAAATGTTTAACTTCAAGTGTTGTAAAGCTACATATACAGGTATAAATATTACACTTGCTTTTGCTAATTTTCAACTCATTCCATATGAGATTTTTTCTTTAAAAAAACACATATTCATTGACATTTGTCTTTGAGACAGTATCCAAAATGGTTCATACATAATGTAGGTCTACATGTATGGGTCTTTCATGTACACTTATGTGACTGGGATGACAATGACATCACAAAGGACCTGCCGTCAATAGGGGCTGGACCAACAAATTGAGAGACAAATAGATTCACACTGACACTGTTCGTTCAATATACCACAACCCCCCTACCCACTCACCACCAAACTAAATTTGTATATGAATGGGAGATGAGGTATGGTGAGGGGATAAAGGATTTTTCCTCTTCTTTTCTCTTCTTTTATTCTTTTCTCCCAGAGCTTAAAACAGCTCAAGCAGAACAGGGGTACTTTCCTATTAGCCTGAATAAGCTCAACGTGTACTCCAACATCCTGATCATCAAAACATGTTTTGCTCTTGATGTCAGGGGTTCCATACTGTATTCAAAATATAAGCTTCAAATATTACTTCTACAAAGAGATTATACATGTATGTATTGCAGTTTATATACCCTCTCAGTAAACAGTAAAGCAACTTTTTGAGAAGGTTACAAGTAGTTGATACATATCTTTTTTTCTTTGTTTGATCAAAATACTTGTGTACCATCACAAATATTAGATATTTTGAAAAAATTGAAAAAAACGTTGAAATAACACCTTTTACGTTGTATTTCAGCCAGTGCCGATGTTGGCTTTTTTGTTGGCATTTTCTTGTTGCTTATATTTCGTACAACCAGCCGGCCCTTGTATTGTTATTTTTAATTAAATAATTAATTAACGGTCACCATGTTTCTTTTTAAAGTGGAGCTGAATTGGGTATGTTCGTATTGGCTAAATTTCACACATTTTGGGGTCTAAAATTACCTTCATAGCAATTTTAGGTTCTAAAAGGCCACTAGAAATGTCATACATGTAGATAAGAATAAGAGCAATAACCATGCACTTTGAATGCATTTGCGGTCTGAAAACAGAACTCAACTATCCCTTTAAAGGGATCCGGTAACTTTGTCTCAGATTCAGAAACAAAATCCTGGATTTAGCTCATGCTGCAATGATAATTATAAACCTTTAGGGCAGTCAGGAAATCCATGACTTTTACAAGCCGATCGCCTGTCTGATTATCAAGATATTTATGATTGGAATTACAAATTTTGAAAACCGTTCGCTGAACGGTTTTCATAACACTACAGTCTATTGGGGAAAACGAGTACCGTAAATAACGTTGTATAAACCGCCCTCGTGTATTAACCGCACCCCTCTTTTTCGCCCTTAAAAAAAAATTAAAAAACAGTAGGGACCTAGGATAGACCCTTGTGGTACACCATGTAATAGAAGAAAAATTGGAGGAATTATTATTATAAACTACATATTGAGATCTATCAGAAAGATTACTTTCAAACCAAGATGACAGACAAATTTGAGTGTTGTTCTAGTTTCCGAGTGGTGAGTCAACACACCGATTACCAAGCTGGGAGACATTGCCAGGCATAGCGCCAGGTGGAGGGGCATAAATTGAAACTTTTGGTGTACCGTGTATAAACCGCACCCCCGACTTTGAAATTTTTTCGGCGGCAAAAAAGTGCGGTTTATACACCGTTATATACGGTATGGTAAAACTGGTCACTCAAAGATTTTACTTTTTTGAGGCACTTCTTGATCATTTTGAAGCGCGATTTTTTTAGGGCTTCAATATTACACCATACCACAGACACTAATAATACGTAGGGCCGTGTATCTCAGATTGAACATTGTTAAACGATCCCTTTAAGTAAAACCTGCTGGCACGAGGAATTGGTATGTAGAGCATACATGTATCACAGTCTTTACAGAGTCATTTCATCATAGCAGTCTAATTTGGTAGTAATGATGAAATGACTTTGTGGTACTGTACATGTAGAGAGAGCTCTATTCTCAAAAATCCCTGAAAACCAACGATCCCTACATGTTCATAAGCTTGTTGGAGAGTGATATGGAACTGATAAGTTTATCCTGAATCTCAAATCTAGAATGTCTCGAGCACATTGGCTGGCTAGCTGCTATTTGTATCTTTTGTGAAATTACACGTTGCTTGCGATTCCCTCCTCCCGCTGAATAGAATTGAATTAGCAGGCCATTTTTACAAACGTGGGCCAGTGAGAACTGGACCTGGAGAGGAGATGAGCTTTAGGGAGATTGATGAGGGTTCTCTTCAATAGGGAGCTCACTGTAATGAATGCACTGATTGTATGCCCCTCTCACTCAATATCCTTTATCCACACAAGGGTTTGTTTGAGAACTTACAAAACTCTCCAGTTAAAATTCAGTTGTACTGATGATAGTCTCCTTCAAGGCTCTGCAAATTAATTCCAGATTTAAGATCATGTTATCTAAATAGCAAGAGTCTGTTTTTTTTTTTTTTTTTTTTGGTTGTGTGGCTCAGAAGAGTTTAAATTTGATGCATTTGTTGACTTCTTATAGTATGATTTTGTGAAAAGTGGGGAGGTTAATTAATGTTTCAGGCTTGAAAGGGACTTACATGTACAAATCCTTGGCCTGATGTAATTTCCTTTGGTCAACTCTCCCCAGACCCAGTGTACAATGAGAGCTGCATATACATGTATGAAGCATGCCAGTCTATGACAAGAAGGAATGCATTTTGTCGTACATGTACCGGCGTGACATACCGGGGTACCTACATGTACGTATGTAGGCTCCAGTGTAATACTTGTAGGCCTTTGCCTGAATCATCCTTCATGTACTGGTCCGAATGAGTTGCAGCCTAAACATTCATTAGACATCTCCCTGCCTATATTATTTATTAACCTTTTGACTTCTGTACCAGTATTCTCTTATTCCCTTATGCTTAATGTAGGGAGTCTTTAAGGACCACCCAGTTCCCGCAGACAATGAAATGGGTCAAATCTAGACGAATACATACATTGTACACATGCACATGTTGGGCTACATACAGGAATAAGATTATTGCTCCTTTAATAAGGCCTACACATTGTACGCTGTATTTCTTTGATAATCCTGTTCTTGAAACAGGCTCTAGAAATAGTCAATCCTTTGATGTGTATGTCTAAGATTACATCATGTGAAGACAAGTGTGAATCTACAAGTAGGGCTTACACTATTCATTGTAACATAGTTTTCTTGAGAGTTTGAGTTGTCACTTCTTTCAAATCGAGATGGAGTCTCTCCAAAGCTTTTTTTCTGTGGAGATGGTATTTCAAGTAGGAGGATGTTTTTCAGTGAAACTAACTATTGATTTCCCCTACAATGTTATAGAACTAGGATATCCTCCATGTTCCACAACCAAAAGATGTGGTTGAATTTCAAAAGAACTCTAAAGAATATATCCCTGAGCTCTGCCGGGCTGTGATCCTCCCCCATAATACCAGATGACTCATGGTCTATGGGGTGCGTGTAAATACTCAAAATCTCTGGGGGCATTTCTAAATATCATCAAGATTTGTAGACTTTCTGGCTCCAGTTCAGACAAGGCAGTTATTGTGGCGAGTCCTGGGTAGGTTGAGAAAGATGGCCGTGAACTCAAATAGGATTTTGTGCGAATGTGAAAGAGAATGGTTAGGATTCCTAGTGAATGACTTCACCTTGAGTTGATATTGTTTACTTTTTTCAATATCTTTGGATGGCATTGAGAATGAAATCAAGTGGATTTTTAGGTCAACCATTTCATTGTTGTTCTTTTGTTGTTGCTATTTTCATGCACTGGCTTTAGAAATTCAGTCTAAGCTTAATGTACTTGAAAATCTTACTCCCTTCTTCTCTTTGTAAGATTGACAGTTAGGACACTTCAAATCATGTTTCAAGACTACCTATCACCTTATTGGAGGAACCTGGGCCTTTGAATTTCTTTTTAAATTTTTGATAGAAATCCATGTATAGTGCTTTATAATTTACGGTATGCGATAAATCATCATTATCATCATTCATCATCAAAATCGAAGGCAAGCTTACATTTGTCCGTATATTTTTTTTTAGAACGGAGAGACTAGAATACTAAATATATTACCGGTATACAAAGCACAGATTGTAATCCTACTTGTTAGCTTCCATGTACATGGTTGTATCCTAATAAAGAAATAAGAAAAGTTACCAAGAATGGGGCAACAAAATGATTGAGGGCGGCCAATCTATGGCTTACTGGAATATATATCTGATGACAACAAACATATATTACTTTACCGTATGGATTTGTTCGTTCATTATTATAATGCCAACAATATTTACAGGGTATAAAAAGCATATGGTAGTGGGTGACCACTAGATTGTTGATGAAATGGATTGGATGTTGGGTGTTGGTGTACTCTATAGCCTTTAGCATTTCCATAGTTAGATGTGTACATGGAAAAGATGTACATGTAGGCCTACCATATTACTGATATAGAGAGAGAGAGAGTGAGTGGGCACGTCTAGGTTGTTATTTAGATTGCTAGCTGAGTGGGAAGAGTCTCAGGGTTGAGGAATGTTTATTGTTGTGAGCTGTGATGAGAGCAGACGTTTAAGGGACACATCTGCTCTAGACGTGGCGCTATCGTTGTGGCGTTCAAGATGTTAGTGGCAAAAGTTTCTGTACATGTGTATTTTCATATCTGACAGACAGTTGCTCAAAATGGTACTAAATATATAGAGAAGTTCTTTCAGCTCGGGTCATAGGCCTAAAAATTGAAATGGTTTTGTAGCAAACCAAAGCATTTAAAAAAATAGGTATGAAGATGCCGTTCTTCTGTGTCTCTCATTTTCTGCCGCCTCTACAAAAAAAACATTTTTTATCATTTTTCTTTCTATTTGAAATAATACTGTTACCCGATTTTCAAAATGATGTTGGGTATGGGATGGTTTGGCCTTGGTCCTCCGACTCCTATAGTATGGACTTTTAGATTTGCATGGACTGATACGTGTGACGTCCATTCAAGGCAGTGCATTAAAAGGATGTCGATCTTAATAGCAATCCCCATTGTCTTCGTGCAAATCTAAAAGTCCCTAATGTCTCTAATTCTGATTATTGTTTTTCATGAATTTTAAAAATGACACGTTTAGGAGTTCAACAACTGAAGGTAGAGGGGAGAGAAGTCAGAGTAGGTACCTTTAAATTGGTATCACCCATTTCCTCAGCAGACCTTTGCCACCTGGGAGGTTTCTTGCTGGGAATGTTATGATACGGGTAATGATTGAAATCTCATGTTTCCAATCATGTTGCCCTCCAGTCACTCACTGTCTCTTAAATCCTTTCCCAAACATCATCATTATCTATACACCTGTGCCAATAATGAAACGAAAATAGAATGATTTTCTTAACTTGGATCAATAAGCCCATTTACACATCCCATGATCCCAAACGACATTTTGTAAAATCATTACTACCTTTTACACTACTGGAAAAACCCATAAAAAACTATTGAAGTTTGCCCATACCGATTTTTGGGTGAGTAGTGCGCATATGCCACTAGGCCATTAAACAAAATATACATGTTTAGCGTCCCCGCCGGCTTCCTTTTTGGGGGCCGCCTCCTTTTTTTTTTGTTCTTTTTTTTAAAGAAAAAACACATTAAAAACACTTCCAAAAATGGGGCTATTTCTGATTTAAAAAAAAAAAAAAAAAAAAATGTCGGCCGCCATCTTGAAAAATAGCCTAATTGTCAGGGAAAATGTACCGAGCGGCCATTTTGAAAGAAAAAAAAAGAAGAAAAAAAGGGCCTCCTCCTTCCTATTTTTTCGAAAAAACAGGACGCTAAACATGTTAATTTTTTTATTTGGCGCTAGTTGTTGTGCCCTGCATGCGTCAGCACAGAAGCGAAGAGAGGCACATGAGAAGAAAGAAAAATCGGTACCGGTATCTTTCTGAAGTTTGCATTTACGCTGCAAAAATCAGTGAAACTTTGGCAAGCATTTAAAAAAAAAACACTCCAGGGCTGGATTTTTCAATTTTGATTCTTTGTCGTGTTTGTTGGTACCTGCGAAACACCGGACCAGAATGTGAGATTTGTTGTTCCAGTGTAAATGCAGCTCTTCAATGAAATTTCTTGTTGGATTGCCCTGGTCTGAGGACAGTAAGCTATGAGTGAGTGGTGTCATATGGCAGTGAGGCTTTACCTGGCTGAGCTCATGTTAGTGGAATGTGACCAGGTGGTTCCTTGGAGCCCCTCTGAGGGTTGACCATAGACTCACCCCGAATCCCTGACCTCATCCAAGGGCGCGGACCAGCCCCTCTCAGGAAACCCTCCTTGCTTGGTCTACTCTCAAAGCTCAAGTGTATTTTTTTTCTTCTCGTAGTAGTGGGGATGCTATGTTGTTTCACCTATTTTAAAGGTATACATGTAGACCAGTTTTGGAAACGCCCCCAGAGTGAAATGGAAGCTCTTATTAACAATTACGTGAAAGAATATGTTTCGACCATTAAATACTTGACACATATTTTGCCGGGAAACGGCCTATTAATTATTTGGTAAATTATCATATCGATCCGGCCTGGATAGATATCGCGAATGCACCTCGACATTGAACATTTTGACATATATTTCTACTTTTTTGCAAATTTAGGTTGAAGTAGTGCCATCTAAACCTCTGAAGGCAATATTTCAACCATATTGACTGGGTCAAATTACAAATCAATAAAGGTTTCCTCTTTTTCTAATGTTACACCTGTATGTCAACATCATTATTCATCCAAGGTTTAACAAAGTAAATAACTCATGTTGTTAAGTCAGTAAGCTATTAAAAATTGAAAAGACTTCCATTTTGATCAAGAATTCATTTTCTTTTTCCAGCATTCTTTGCTCAATTATCAATTATGCAGTAAACCTTCAGTTCATGTTAAGCTTTTTAATGTTCTCTCCAAATATGTAATTTGGGGTTAGTAACATATTTTTAATTTTGGAAAGCTATGAATGAAATCGAGTCTGTTATTTTACAAATCAGAAAATAATCCATCTAATTTCACAAAGTGACTACCAGAGTATATAAATGTGTTCACTCTTCCGATTCAGTAATTATTGGTTAATGCCTATAAATGTATGAAGATGTTTAGTATAATTGAATGCCAAAAAGCGTTCCATATTTTCCCAGGTGTGATTCAATAAACTCACTTGTTTAGGCCTCGCTTCTTTTCATTCGGAAATCTTTGTCGAAATTTTAAGCAAATTGACTCTGATTTTTGTCAAAATGAATAAAAGTTTATGACTGTTGACACAGAAAACGATGGTGGAGGGATGTTGGCGAAACCCGATCAAATTTATTTACTTGGAAACTATTCAAACAAAGTTAGAAGTTTAAGTAGAGAATTTGAAGGACAGAAACTCTGGATTTTAAGAGTTGCTCCTTATTAGTGAAATATTTTTGGTGTTTGGTAGATGTAGATCATAAGATGTTAGTTTTTTTTGTAAAAGTATACATTTTATGAGTTAATGCTAGGAGTTGCTGATAACTCCTTGGTTAATGTTAGCACATGTTTTTAAAGGCTATTTCAATAATTAGAACATTCAATCATTTATGCAATGTACTATGTTTCATGTTTCGCAGCAATAACTCAATGTTATATTCAGAGGGTTATACAATGAATACTTGTAGAATATTTTGTTTTCCTTGCACTACTTCTAAGAGTAATAAGGTTTCTTCAGGTTTAGTGATTATTTTTACTACAATTATTGACAGAAATGTCCCGGGGGGGGGGGGGGAGACTAGACTAGGCAGACTCTTTTCATTTATTGCGGCTCTTTTTAGAGTTATGGGGTGAAGCACCCCTCAACCCCTCCTATCTTCACTCCTAGCCTGCAGGCACATACTCTAGTTTGACACTTTACCACAATTCATAATGCCTTGAGTAGAGCCTACACTCTAGCTCTGTTGGCGTAAATATTCATAATTGAATGACACACGCCCTTAAAACTAAAACAACAACAACGATCTCTCTAACTGTCCACAGCAGGTAATGTACAGAGCCTATATCTAGCTGTCAACCTAGTCTCAAAATCGCAGACACTGTTGCACACAACAACTGAAAAGGGTTTGTGTACATGCAAACTACTCCACCCCTCTTGTTAATTTATGTATCTCTTCTATTTAGAATTGTTTAATTTGTAAAAGAATCGCCAAAATTACTGATTACCGGTAGTGATTAATTATCAAAATGTAAGCTTCAAATATGTTTTGATTATCAGTAGAGATTATTTTTTCTCTTCTAATCGACCCTAGTCCACTTTAGTACCCGTACATGTTTATTTTTCTTTACTTGTAGGTCAGTAATTTCCCTTTTGGAAATAATATTTTTGTTTGTGATTGTGCAAAGGAAATACAAATGATTGAATACTGGCTCACAGGAAACGGGTTTCTAACCAAGTGGCCTTGACTTCGACTGTCAAATATACATATGAACAGCTCGTGTAGCGCTAGCTCACTGCACTTTATCTTGCGTTCAAACTACCAACATCCATCGTTTAGCTACATGTACCGGTATACAAATCTCGTATAGATATACAATAGTTAATTTAATTTTTTCTTAGTCTGAACGATGTAATGAAACGCGGGTTTGAGCGTTGTTTTGGACAAAAACTTGGTAACGTTTCATGGTACTGCTCTAGACTGAATGTGATATTGTATGAAAATCGTAACTGGGTGCAGCTTATCATGAGTTTGAAGTGACGATTGGCCAGCTGTCATGTCAACAGACTTCTTTAAAACTTCATTTGTACAAAAGGTTTCTAATACAGTACTAGGTGTAAGATGCTTTAATACCGGTAGCTATTTTGTAAAAGCCTTCTCTTTGAAGTGCCTTTGCTTTAGTTGAGCAGGTCTTTACTGAGTGCTTTATGGCACAGTGTGTAGTAGGTCCATGGTATTATCCCTTTAAATTTAAGGCTTGTTTAGATACGACACACTAAACCACCGTAAAAAAGCTTCCCAAATTTGTAAATGAATGGCAAATGCATGCAGCAAGAGTCCTGCTCGTAGTCACTGAGCTCTGTGTTATAAGATACAGAAGTGTGAGGCATATTACATTTTACTTCTTAAAAAAATCACTGCGGTGTGGCGGCATCACATCTGAATTAGGTCTTAGTTTGTAGGCAAATACCCTTGTATCATCCTCATACACAACCTCTCACATCAAAGGGTGCGTTTGATTGTGTCTTGACACTAGATATGTACATATCGAACCCCACTATCGAACCCCACTATACGAACGTGATTTGCGGAATGTTGCGTTTATCGTCCCTTCACGAATCAAAATAAAGGCCTTGTCTCTGCGCAGCTTTTTTGCGCCATTTGACCCGGGAAGCAGACAGTTTCTCGGAGGTCAACTACACACACATGCTTGTACAACAACATGACACAACACATGGCGCGCTATAGCCTCCGAACCGGAAATTAACCGATTTGTGTGTGGGGTTCAAAACACCTTTGCATTTATCATATCTCTCAGAAACATGATTCTGGCTGTACATGTATGTCACATTCAAAACGCACCTTTTTCGGTGTTACAATATGCCCATATATACATGTAAAGACGTTTAAAAAAGGCTTTGCGTTTATCACCTTAAAATTTGCCTGAAAGACGTTTGAGAAACCTGATTCTAGGCAAAAAAATGGTCAATAAACGCACCCAAAGATAATTTCACCAGTTTGCATTGCATTGGCCTTTTACTCTGCGCCCGCCCGATGCAACATGCATGGAGGTGGGGTGGCAGAATAACCAAAGAGATACCAGCTATCCTCCTTGGAATAACGAGGCAATCTATCCTCTCTGAATAGCTCTGTCATGATATCAGTTACCTTAGGGCCCAGACGAGGTTACTCACAGAGGTGCATCTTGGTCACCATGGTATGCCAATTATGCAAGGAGAGTCGTTCACATTCACTGATCATACAATAGGGCCGTTCACATACAGAGCATTTAGTGAGATTTTAAAATTGTGAATTTTGTAGCCAGAATCTGCCAGATCATAATAATTATGATGATTATAATAGTGCCAAAGATTAAACAAAATACACAAAAATACCAATTGAGTAGTATACAACATAGGAAAGAGAATAAAGAAGAACAAAATACAACTAAATTATACATAATTCAAATCAAACATACTTTTTAAGATTGTTTTTTAACACTGTGACAGATCTACTACATTGACATGAATTTCTCACCAATTGATCAAGATACATGCATGATGTTTTATTATTTTATTTCTTATAAAGAGTCTTGAACTCTTGATAATGAATGAGATTTGAACCACAATTGTGATTTTTTGTTTGTGTGTGAAATTGTGAATAAATTCTACATTTCTTTTGCTTCTTCATTTTCTTTTGAGGGGAGATGGAAATTAACTTTATATTTTCCATTTATATGTATGAAAGGAGCAGAAACATTAAAGTTTTGATCTTGTTTTCAATCTGACTTTTGTGTGTGAATAGGGCCTAGCAAGCTTACTCATTCATGTATTTATGTATATGATGTATGCTCATTAGAAGGCCTCCAATATGTTCTGTTTACTACATGGAGACGTTCATATTATGATGCAATAAACAATGTCTAGCCGTACATGTATGTACAAACATATACATGGTAAACGCAACATTGCTGACAATTAACTACATCCTTGAAGTAAAACTGATCCTGTATTCCATTCTACCCCCCTCCCCCCCCCGACACTTTTTGTTGGTATTAAGTATTTTTTTTACTTAATATGAAATCTAAAAGTCAAGACATTGAGGTAAAATAAAGTCATTATGTTAACTGTATGTGCAGTATCCTTCACTGGGCATTACAAAGGCATTGCAGTGCCTCAGTCACAGTTATAGTATAGGCCAGAGCAGTAATTGAAGTAACTGTAGTGGGACTGTAATACATCCCTGTCATCTTCATTAATGAAGTGACATCTCTGATAAGTTCAGGGGAGGCGGGTTACCCGACAACAAAGAACTTTCTTCAGTGCGCGTGATGATCAGATGTCTTCATCAAGTCTGGTGTCATCTCAGATGGGTTGGCGCAGGGCAATAAGCATACAGCACTAGTATAAACCTCAATGAATTAGTATACAATCTATAGCCTTCAAGTAGCTGTGTTCAATATGATAGCCCTAAGGAAATGTATAGAAAACTTGTATGAAAAAAGTCATGTAAAGAAACATAAGATAGCGAAAGGGGCATACATACTTCAGGAAAGTATAAGGAAATGTTATTTTGCACAAGTTGAATCTGTTGGGACCACGAAAAATAGTTCAACTAATGCAACATTTGACTTAGGAAGTGTAAATCACACGTTTTGCATAGTTTGGCTCCAAAAAAAATCGATATAACTTACAGAAAATTTGACTTGTGCGACGTCAATTAATGTAGATTTAACTGTTTATATACATATGTTAGGTGTATTCGGGAGTCTTGTAATTTGCATGCAGGGACACCAGAACAGTTTGTATGCATGAATTTGTTGCAAGTGATCTACATGTAGATTACCAAAGTTTCATGCTGTGAAACAATCAAAGCATTACACTAGTTTTTTAAAATTTGCCCCTCTCTATCTCTTTTTACCCCTCTCTCTATCTCCTTTTACCCCTCTCGCTATCTCCTTTTACCCCTCTCTCTCTATCTCCTTTTACCCCTCTCTCTATCTCCTTTTACCCCTCTCTCTATCTCCTTTTACCCCTCTCTCTATCTCCTTTTACCCCTCTCTCTATCTCCTTTTACCCCTCTCTCTATCTCCTTTTACCCCTCTCTCTATCTCTTTTTACCCCTCTCTCTCTCTCCTTTTACCCCTCTCTCTATCTCCTTTTACCCCTCTCTCTATCTCCTTTTACCCCTCTCTCTATCTCCTTTTACCCCTCTCTCTATCTCCTTTTACCCCTCTCTCTATCTCCTTTTACCCCTCTCTCTATCTCCTTTTACCCCTCTCTCTATCTCCTTTTACCCCTCTCTCTATCTCCTTTTACCCCTCTCTCTATCTCCTTTTACCCCTCTCTCTCTATCTCCTTTTACCCCTCTCTCTATCTCCTTTTACCCCTCTCTCTATCTCCTTTTACCCCTCTCTCTATCTCCTTTTACCCCTCTCTCTATCTTCTTTTACCCCTCTCTCTATCTCCTTTTACCCCTCTCTCTATCTCCTTTTACCCCTCTCTCTATCTCCTTTTACCCCTCTCTCTATCTCCTTTTACCCCTCTCTCTATCTCCTTTTACCCCTCTCTCTATCTCTTTTTACCCCTCTCTCTCTCTCCTTTTACCCCTCTCTCTATCTCCTTTTACCCCTCTCTCTATCTCCTTTTACCCCTCTCTCTATCTCCTTTTACCCCTCTCTCTATCTCCTTTTACCCCTCTCTCTATCTCCTTTTACCCCTCTCTCTATCTCCTTTTACCCCTCTCTCTATCTCCTTTTACCCCTCTCTCTATCTCCTTTTACCCCTCTCTCTATCTCCTTTTACCCCTCTCTCTATCTCCTTTTACCCCTCTCTCTATCTCCTTTTACCCCTCTCTCTATCTCCTTTTACCCCTCTCTCTATCTCCTTTTACCCCTCTCTCTATCTCCTTTTACCCCTCTCTCTATCTCCTTTTACCCCTCTCTCTATCTCCTTTTACCCCTCTCTCTATCTCCTTTTACCCCTCTCTCTATCTCCTTTTACCCCTCTCTCTATCTCCTTTTACCCCTCTCTCTATCTCTTTTTACCCCTCTCTCTATCTCCTTTTACCCCTCTCTCTATCTCCTTTTACCCCTCTCTCTATCTCCTTTTACCCCTCTCTCTATCTCCTTTTACCCCTCTCTCTATCTCCTTTTACCCCTCTCTCTCTCTCCTTTTACCCCTCTCTCTATCTCCTTTTACCCCTCTCTCTATCTCCTTTTACCCCTCTCTCTATCTCCTTTTACCCCTCTCTCTATCTCCTTTTACCCCTCTCTCTATCTCCTTTTACCCCTCTCTCTATCTCCTTTTACCCCTCTCTCTATCTCCTTTTACCCCTCTCTCTATCTCCTTTTACCCCTCTCTCTATCTCCTTTTACCCCTCTCTCTATCTCCTTTTACCCCTCTCTCTATCTCCTTTTACCCCTCTCTCTCTCTCCTTTTACCCCTCTCTCTATCTCCTTTTACCCCTCTCTCTATCTCCTTTTACCCCTCTCTCTATCTCCTTTTACCCCTCTCTCTATCTCCTTTTACCCCTCTCTCTATCTCCTTTTACCCCTCTCTCTATCTCCTTTTACCCCTCTCTCTATCTCCTTTTACCCCTCTCTCTATCTCCTTTTACCCCTCTCTCTATCTCCTTTTACCCCTCTCTCTATCTCCTTTTACCCCTCTCTCTCTCTCCTTTTACCCCTCTCTCTATCTCCTTTTACCCCTCTCTCTATCTCCTTTTACCCCTCTCTCTATCTCCTTTTACCCCTCTCTCTATCTCCTTTTACCCCTCTCTCTATCTCCTTTTCCCCATCTCCTCTTTCACCCCTTCACCCTCTTCCCCCTGGCTATTCACCCATGTACGTGTGACTATTTGATGTCAGGAAATATTTATCTGTTAATGTTTTGTCATCACCATTTCCAATGGAACTCCTAAATTGATTCCAACTCTGACTTATTACCCAGCTTTGAAGCAGATGAATTCATACTATTTAGAGAAGTAACCTCATGACATTGCAGCAGCCCAGCACCGGTCCACCGTAGTCCACAAAGAAACCTGGGGAAGTAAATGGGTAAATGTATATCCCCTTACAGGTGAATGGAGGGAGAAATGGAGCCAATTACTGCTCCCTTTGTGGAGGTAATGGTTGGTATTAGCTAGATCTCAGCTCAAGTGGAAAGGTCAAATGTAAAGCACACTTAAAAAAAAATGGTCTCCACTACCCTTGGCCCTAGGGCTGGGCATGAGGGGAGAGAGAGCCCTGTTCAGTCGGATACAGATGTACTATGAGCAAATTCCTACTCGTTCCTTTTCAATTGTACTTGAAATTGAATCTGCAATGTACATTGGGCCAAGACCAAGGTAGATTGTCCTACATATTTTACAGACTACATTTCTGATTCTAGTATTTTTGATAATTGTATCAGGAATTCAAGGTGATAACTTATTTGATCTAGGATCAGATCAACTATCACAGAAAGTGACACTTTCAATGTTTAACTGCTGTTCCATTTTTCCATTCTGGGATCAGTAGGCCTGTCTACATCAGCTGGAGTTTGCCAAATAACCCGCTATTTTCAGACTCTGGATATTATCCCGAAGCCCCAAATTGCATTTCACCAGACCGAACTATTTTGGAAACAAGACCAAGATTTCTCTAGATATTTTCTTGACTTTATATCCCGCTTATTGCAACTGCGGGCTAATTTGCAATCGGGATAGTTAAAATAGCGGGTTATTTGGCAAACTTGGAGTGGCAACACGCCAACACCTACATGTACGTATCTCTAGATATTTGGGGGTCATTTGTACCAAAGCCAATTACGAACTGGTCCATGGTAGAATCACTCCAGCCTTTTCCTTTTGGGCTGCATCTTGTTTTGCTATTGGCTGTGACAATAACAACAAAGTACTTCCATATGTTTTTCATACTTTAAAATAGTAGAACACAAGTTCGTCTGTGGGAACGATTCAAAATTTGTATAGGGTAGTAAAGATAAATAAGATGTTCATTGCAGATATATACATTTATGCCCTTTTTTTGGGGGGGGGGGGGGGATGGGGGGTTGGAGAGGTGATTACATGTAGTTAGTGTTGATTGAATTGATGGAAGAAAGAAATAGGGAGTAAAAGTAGAAAAAGAGGGAGAGAGAGAGAGAGAGTGAGAAAAGGAGAGATAGAAGAACAGTTGTTATGTACATGTAGATCAAATACAGGTAGAGAGAAAAAGAAACGCTGGACATTCATTCACGTTTGCAATGCATGCATTTAATTCTTACTCATTCATCATCTACTTATGAATCAATTAATTGAAACATGATTGCCCAACGAAAGGAAATGGGTAAATTATCTTTAATTAGTCTGGTCTGTTTAAAAACTGACTGACTTCTTTTGTACTTTTTCCCCCCGTGCAGAAATATAAAGCATATAGATCGGGTCTTGTTAAGAGCAGTAATTGAAAGCGATCCATTTAACAACTACAGTGCAGTAAAAAAGCTACTCTAAGAATGAGTCACTGTTATTATGCCTGTAGGCTTACCCATTTTTATTTTGTAATTGTATAAATTGTTCTATGTACATATGAAAGGATTCCTTAGTTTATTTTGTCTATTGAATCATGAACAAATAGTATTTTTCTTTTCTTGGGAACTACATATATATATAAGGTTTGCTGTGCTTAAAGTTCCATGTTGTACCTTCAAGGTTTTTGTTTCCTTTTAGTGATAAAAGGTGATAAAAGGTCATTTTTCGTTTACTCTTTGTATGTGTTTCTTGTTATTTCTTTTTCATCAAACTTGTAATTGTAATCGTGTCGGCTTGAAAAGAAGTTCAAAGGATTGGAAGCAATTTATATGTTTGTGTAGTTAAAACCACAATTGCTACTTTGATAGCCTTTGGGTATATTTCACTTCATCTACAAGCTATTATATTCTGTTATTGCTTTATTTCCTCCCCCCCCCCCCTTATTCATTATAAGCAATGATGCTAAAGATTACACCAATAAGTATGTGTCATTTTTGGAAACCCCCCTGGGAAGAATTAAACTTTGTGCATCTGTAACTTTGTTATACATGTATGTTAGGGGAAGGGGAGCATCTCAAAGGCCATGTATTGTCATTTGGGGCTATTTTTGAAATATTGGCCTGCGGAGCTTGAGTACTACTATAATAACGTTCTTTGTTGCATGGTAGATTTCTTACTTTGGCATACTTTCTGATACAAACCAGAAGGAAATACATGTACATTATCAGCTTTTTGTTGTATAATGTTGTACATTGTATATGTCAATCAGGGGCGATTCCAAGATTTTGTAAATGAGGGGGCACAATTACATTCCTAAAATTTGCAAATGCAATATGGGACTTGTGTAAATGTAAAGTGTAATGTAAATGTATGTACATACATGTAGGTTTCAAAGGGGGAAGGGGCTGCATAATCCATTTGAGCCCCTTACACATTACACACACAAATCTGCTACTATGTCAAATTAATGAGGTTAAATGTTACACAGCTCAAAAGTCAAAAGTACATTGATTTTACATAATAGGAATGAGAAAAAAAAAATTGCTATAAAAATGCAGATCAGTGATTCTTTAGGAAGGAAGGTTTGTCATGCCGACTTCAGGGATTATCACGTTAGTAGAACTGCTTTTTCTGTGGTGAAATTTGTCCAACAAAGAATGTGTGTACACAGATACTCCAACTCTTGAAATAGCTCTCTACCTATTACCAGGCACTGCTGTTTGAGTTGCCTTTTGTTGTTTTCATTGTATTGGAGAAAAGGAAAAAAATCTGCCTCCAAAGAATCCCATTCCTGGCTTTTTAGTCAGTTTGATGGGGATTCCTATTCAAATATAGGTATGGCCTATTGTTGTAGTCTGTGTAGTGAGACTTTTTATTAACAAATATGGATGGGCATTTCTGTAAATCTGATATTTGCTTTGTCTTTGTTTTTTTGTTATTGACTTTCTTTCATCAACGATACAGGGTTTAGAGCTTTGGGTTTGAATTGGGTTTAGATGAGAATTAGGTTGAGTTATATAAGGTTCAGCATATTGTTAGGACGGGGGTAGAATTAAGTAGAGATAATGTTATAAATGTCTTTACCATTCCTGCTCTCCTCTATATGATAGAGGATTTAAAGGATCTAATTTTACATAATTTTTGTTATGAGATAATGAAAAACGTGAGTGTCAAATTTGAAAGAACATAAAATTTAAATGACAAAATCATCTTTGTTTGATCAAAATCGGTTTAGAGAAGGCTGAAATATCCATAAATTTAACGATTTCTAATATTTGTGGAGCCCCACAAATATTTGATAATTTAACCCAGCCGTTGAAAAAACGAGATAGCGCCTTAACATTTTATTCCAGCCAAATTTTGTTGTGTTAGACCCAAACATAAACCTCCCTGTTAGTACTCTTTCAGGAACTGCAATGTTCTCTCCAACAAAAGGAATGATTTAGGGCTCTCCATGTAATTGAAGTACCGGTATAATCTATAAATCCTAAATTGTTTGGTGTAGAACTGTATGTTAGATTGGATCTGGAGTAATTATAACTCTCCATAATTTAAAGTAAATCTGAAAACAATTTTTTGACTATTGTATCTTGCATTAAATTATGTAGTGTAATAGATGACTTGAACATTTTACATGTTACAAAAGAAGATAAAGAGAAGAAGCGGTTTGCATTTCTAAACTAGATGACCGGTACTATGCTTGTGTGATCAGGTTACATTAGAGTGTCATCTTCACTCAACCCTGAATGGGGTGAACAGAGGGGCTGCGGACAATGGGCCGAGTTTTTGAATGGGTTCCCTCACTGCCCTGCGTTATTCACTGCTGATAAGTGCCAGTTGTAAAACCACACGCCAGCAACAAATCTTGATATGCTTTCTTCCAGAGATACTACAGACCCATCTTTGTGTCCCTGAGAAATCACGGTAAAAATCAGTAACGTTTGGGATACGAAACTTTGTGATTTGTAATAATGGCCATTTTCAAAGCAAAAAACATTTGTGAATTGAAAACAAATCTGTGCTGTGTCAGTTGTGGTTAGATTTTTTACTGTATTCCATGGAATGAAACTTTCGTAATGATAAAATAATTTATAAAGTGCTTCTTTATATGATACAAAGGGCATAAAACAGAAATATTTACAAACAAATAGAGAAAAAGAACATTAACATACAAAGATTTAGTTTCAAAGAGGAATATTAAGACATTTTAGAAAAGACTTTCATGAGTCTGAACTACATGTAAGTACTCATGAAACTCATGAAATTAAATATGCATGAAACTTTCTTGTTTTCCATTCCTTTATCTGTAAATCAGTATAAAATGTACTTTAGTAGCAGGTTTCTGTGTATGGCTAATTGGCTATCTTTACATTCATTGACTGATATATGGAAAGATAAGAGATGTGGCGAGAGGGTTTTTCAGTACCTGAAAATACTTTAGAAAGAGATACTGCAATAGTAAAAAATAATTATGCTTGTAATTTTCACAATTCTGAGAGTTTTACCTTGCACATCTTGGTAAAAAAACATTTTGTGCAAAAAATTAATCTTCTGCACCAACATCTTTGATATCTGTAGGTTATGAACATTTTTTATTGGAAAGACTTTGTTCGTTCGTATCTCCTTAGATCAAGATTAATGTATCTTGATCTTCGGAGTAGTTGCTACAACCTGCCGTGTCAGACACGTTGCCCCGGGGTGCGAGGTAGGACTCTTGTAGCGTGCCCCTATTTAAAACAATTATACAATAACAATTAACATTACATTTAATTAAAAGAATGAAACTATTAAAATTACTCTCATGTTACAGGGAAAAAATATTATATATTATGAATCAATTGGAAAGACTTATCGGTACTGATTTGACAGTGCTTGAGCTTTCAGATTGCTTTGGATTTGTTGTTCATATAGGGTACTTGTATTATGCTGGTTTTCATGTTTATTTAGCTAAGCAAAGTAGATCCCAGTTCATTGAGGCATCTACTCCCTCAAGAAGGCTGTCAAATGGGGCTTTGTGTAGAATCTTGCGGTTAGGAGAACCCCATTTTTTGTAATTGGGCAGCATTTTGTGGTATTATGGAGAGCATCTCAATGTATTCTGTGTGTGAGGTTCATACGGTGATTCGTTAACTTCAGTTTCAGTCATGGTTTTAAATTTTGACTGCGAGGATGCACATGTGGTTACGAAACTTTAACTTTGCTTCAAGTTATGCTATAGTCACATTACCCAAAAGTAGCCTGCTCGGCGGCCGAGCGGCGAGTTTTTAACCAATTCTGCCCGGCGGCTGGCCGGCCACCGAGCGGCGGTCGCCCAGGCACCGCTCGTTTTTAGGGCATCGATCGGTCGCCGCTGAAGTTTTAGCGCGGAGTTAAAATTTGGGCGGCGCCTGCTCACTTTTCACTCGCCGCCCAAAATACGCCCGGTGCCTGGGCGGTCGCCGCCCGGGCACCGACCTAATCACTGGGCGATGCCTAATTCCAGCAGCGACCGAGCAGGCTACTGATCGGTCGGTCGCTGCTCTGATTTGTGACCATAGCTTTACTGTACCAACCATGAATGATCTTTAGGTCAGTGCGATAACTAAAATCAGTGGTGGACCTCTCTCAAAGTTGTAATTAAAAAATGCCTTCCTCTGCTTGTAGTTAAACCTTTCCAAACTTGTTGCAATCCTGTGTTTTAAAACCCTTGTCATTGTTAGTGGATCATTGTTTATAACTTCGAGGATTTTCAAACTTAAAGTTTTAACTACAACGGTACTATGTGAACATTGCTATAGTCTGTGTGTTTGTGATTGTGTGAATCTGTTAGTCACTGTTGGGATGTGGTTTATAACCACAATCTCTTTTTGAACTTTTTTGTTGAGAAAAATGAGTGTCTACCTGGAAAATATCTGGCAAAAGAATTGGAAATATCGTAGACTCCCCCCCCCCCCCCCCCCCCCCCCCCCCCCGTCAGCTGTACGTCTCCTATGACTCATTTGTTTTCAAAACATTATAAAATAACATTATTTTCCTTCTTTCTTCTAATCGTGAGGTAATTTTTAATTTGTGTAAATTGTAACAAAACAAATCAAAAATATTCCCATTTACACGACACATTGCTCCGTCCTGTTTAAAGAGTAGAAGTTATTTTGGCCTAGGACCATCCTGAAAATCAACAGGACGCCCAATCTGCCTAATTCTGCCCTGTTTTCGAAAGCTCACCAATGTGTGAAGACCAGACACACAGCGTGTCCACACACAAAACAATTTATCCCGAAACTCTATAACGAAACGTTGTATAAAGAAACATCGTTTAAAGAAACATCGTATAAAGAAACATCGTATAAATTCCAGGGTGTCCACACACAGGAAACGTTGTATAAATAATCATTATATAAATTCCAGGATGTCCACACACAGAAGAAAGTTGTATAGGTGCGCAGTTTGCTACTGCGATCATGAAATGGAAGCGGAAATGAGAGGTCAGGTCTCCTTTCGCTCAAGGTCATGTTAAGCCCCGCCCAGTTATACCGGTCTAGTTCGACTAGTTATACTAGTTACGTCCACACACAACACATTCTGTGATTAGGCGTGATTCTTTATTGAGTTTTAGTTTGAAATGATGCCCAAACCCGCGTTTCGTTATAAGACGTTAGTAAGCATCCACACACACAATTTCATCGTATAACTATCCCGAAATGGTATAACTATCCTGAAACAGTATAACTAATCACGGCAAGTGTTGTGTGTGGACACGGGGACAGTCATGTTAGACTGATAAGAGGCCATAAAGAAACCCTGCAGTCTCATTGTCCACACAAGTACATACAACCACAAGGGTTTGTTCCTGCAAAACTACATGTAATAGGTGTGACTGGACATACATGTACTACCATTGATGTAACCTATGAATAACCCCCTCCCTCTTTCAAGACCCGCTGTGCACCCCTTTTGTCCGTGCTCAAGGCATTCCAGGGGATTTGTATGGGATCCCTCTGGCCCTTTGTGGGGCGATTCCTGTCCCCCTTTGTGCACCATGATACCTTCTGAAGTAGCGGATGTGCTAAGCTGGGGATAAGACGTGGGCCCTTTGGTGTAAGATCAGTTGAATAACCTACAGATGTAATGAATGATGTTAAGCCTATTTTGTTGTGAACTCGATCCCCTTTTAGTGCTGTTTTGCAAGGGCAGTATAGTAGAACATGAAGTAGGATTAAGAAATGTTCTGTATTGATAGTAGTATGAACATGCCATGACTGATTATAGAGCTTGAATTCAAGTGTTTAACTTATTGTGCAATGTAGCATGTTTTATATTATAATGCAGAAATGGCAAAAACATGTCATATCGTTACTTTATCAGCAAGATAATTAAAGATTACCCCAAATAAGTGGAGAATATCTTTTTTAAGATTGAGAAATATATTGGTAATACCAATATAGAAGTATAATGTCTAATATAAATCAAGGTGCATGTAATTCTTGAATTCTATATCGCATTCTGAGTAAACTGTTGGAAAATAATCCAAGAAATATTATGCTGGTAGACAAATTTATTGAAAAAAATGACATGAAGAGATCGAAATTACAGCAATGTTCATTGTATGTCCTTTACAAAATACCTGTAGATCTAATTCAAATAACTTTATAAACCTTTAATTTGTTGTGGAAAAACGTCAATATGTTTAGACTAAGCAGGGACGTGATAGAGAAGGACTTGAATCAAGCCGTTCTCCTTTGACCCCATGTTCCAAGCCGCCAGAAAGTTATGCGCTAATCTGCAGCTGTTGACCAGGTGGTGAGATAAAAGAGCGCATGAAATTTTAGGATTTAGAATTCCTACATCAGAAAATGGTATCACAGCAACTGTTCGCTGTCCCTTCCAATGGTTTCTCATCCATTGTTGAATGTGTAAAGAGTAGAACAAGCGAACACAAACTTGTGTAATTTCATTCTTTTTTAAACTTGAAAAATACAAAAAACACGCGAAAACACGCATAGCAAACTTAATGTTATTGAAGATTGTAAATCATGGATCAAATAACGGGACATTAAAGCATGCACAAATTAGCGCATCATCCTAAAATATTGAGTTTTTGACAGGATGTAATTTTTCTTTTACCAACTCTGGCACACAATTTAAAGGCAGGACGGAGTTCTAAATTTGAAAATTTGTTTGATGCACTATTCCCAATAAAATTCCCATATAAAGTTTTTAATTTACACTGTAATTTTGCCGGTAATTTAATATTTTGTAATAAATGTAAAACTGGTGCCCGCGGCTTCCGAAATTCCCCGCAGTGGAAGCGCGGTTCGGAGCATGGAACTTCAAAGCCAAGTGGAATGTTACACATCCCATTGTTACGCTTTAGAACTCAAGAATGCGTTTGAATAAATTACAAGAGTTTCGCCTCCTGTTCTTTCACCTCCCTGGACTAAGGCTGTGCACAACAGTGTAATGAGGTACCCGAGTACATTCCCAGGCTTACAAGCGAATACTCAAATATTCGGACGCCATGTTTTTTATAAATTTTTACAATTTTTTTGATTTTTTTGATTTTTTTGTTGTTGCCACCACCAGTATCCCAAGTCCATCGCCGAAAACGCATGCAATTTTACTTTGAGTTGCAGTTGAAGGCGTTGATTTAATAATAATAATAACAGTAAACAATGCTGTTTTAAAAACCAAAGATAATAATCCATTTCCCTCCGAGTCCAAACAGAAATCCAGACATTTGGTCCCAGTCTCTCAGTGGTGAGTTTGAAAACATATTTTACCGACGGTACCATGCCAGCGGCCGCCGCTCTCCCTGGCACGGGATAGCGTCGGCCTGGGATTTTTTTTTTTTTTTTTTTTGCGGCTGAATATTCGAGTACGCGAAATCGTACTCGAGTAGTTGTCAACCGTGCGGGTACTTGAGCATTCGACTACTCGTCGCAGCCCTAGTTTAGACCAAAATATATTTCTATTAGAGATCGGATAAAGACCTTTATGCATAATGACCTAAATTGGAAAATATAATCGGACCTACTGGAGTATATGGACTAGGAATTGCATTTTTGTAATTAATAGACTAGTTCTTACCTAATAATAATAATTGTTGTTGTTGATGTTTAGTTTATCGGCGCTATCCATCGATTCCGATGATTTCCGCCAGGCTGTGTGTGCGGGCGTCTTGCTCTCACTTCTGCTGCTCTACGTTTCTGTGATTCTGATTCTGTGATAATAATAATATACGCAACTTATATAGCGCATATCACAATATGTCTCTATGCGCTGTAAGAAAGATTAATAGCACACAGAACAAATTTTCAAAATGACCCCAATATCCACAGATCTTTTGCTCTTGGAGTAGTTTTGCACATTTTAGAATAAACACTGCCAAATTCATGGATATGCTTCATAAATCCTTTTTGTTTGCCCTATTGAAAATAATACTTCCACCCGTTTTTCCATAGAACTTGTACTGTTGGTGCACAAATGAACAATGATTTTGTCTAGCTGGGTTTTTTTACACTTTCAGTAAAAATTACCATGGGCACATTGTATCTGCAAACTGGCGTACTAAATCATATTCAATAGTTTATAGAATAATAGGGTCACTATGGTGTCAATTGGAGCTTGTAGAAACATGAATTGTTGGTATAAGAATAATGCCATTGTGCACCGATTATAATCAATGAAATGAAATCTGCAAGAGAAGAAATAGCTTTAAACCACATCCTGTCAAACTGAGTAAGGGGTCATTAGCGAGGTAATCCGTTGTATTGACTAGCCAGCAAGCCAGCCATCAAACATGCACATATAGCAGCCATACTTCCTTCCACAATACCGAGGCTTTTGAAGTATCCTAAGGTTTTTATTTTAAGTGTTCAGGAACAGAGAATCAATTTCTTTAAAGCATTGTACTTTATAGGGCTATCCGTCCTTATTAGTAAGGTCATTTATATGAAAGCAGAGTGATAAGAGAATCAGAATTATTGTTGAAAGTTTGAAACGAATTGGACCAATAATAAGAATTACCCTATAGAGTTATGAATGGTCAAAATAAGAGATTCACTAAACCTCGGCAAATCTCCAATTGTCAGATTGGTCAGTGGGTTGTGATGTATTCACGGTCAACTCTCCTGTTTGTGGAGAATAATAATATAATTCACTTCTGTTTTCTCGTAAGTACCTTCTCCCTTGGGTCACTACTTTGAATATAAGCTTATTATGGAGAGCATACTATTATAGAAAAGTTCCTCCTGAGTCATACATTTTTAAAACTTTACATTTTAGTAATTTTGTGTTTTGGAACAAATGGGGAAGGTGTCCTCCACTATTCAAAGCACAGTGATATTACTGATTCAGCCAATATGAAGTCTCCATACATTGTACATACTGTATATACCTGTAATATGATTACAACTTTAACAAATTCATAACTTTCTTATTCTTTGTCCAATAATTTTCTTCATTCCTTCACAGTAGCTTGCTAAATTGCTATAAAGGTTGATTTTCTCTTTTCATAAACTCCATGATTGAACATAATGTAGACATGTTTTGGTGGAAGTTGATGAGACAGGTACATGTATAGTCGTGGGAACTGTGTTCTTAGGAATACTGATATACCGATATAAATAAAACTACCATATTCTAAATTTCTATAGTTCTGTAAATGACCATCAATTTGACCCCTCCGCGTCTGGCCTAAAACTTTTTAGTAGTTGGTCCATGGTAAAAGTGACCCCATCATCTTTAAGTTACCCATCTTGGATTTTAAAGAGAGGGAGGGATTTGAATTCTGGTGAAGGTAAAAATAATTTTGTGAGCTTACTCCTTCCTTTTAAAAATTTATATTTATTCATTTTATATTTTTGCTCCTATGAGACTTACGTATCATGCAGAAGAATAATCATAACAGTAATGTCACACGAGAAGGTTTGCCCATGAAGTTCTCTCATATTTCAAATAATATCAAGAAACATTGTTCAAACTTAGACCAATCTCTGATGCCACATTTTGTTTGCGTAGTCCCATGTTATCATTTCTATGTGCAGTGCTTTTCATTGCTCATGATTTTTAGCAATATTTCATCAATTTGTCATTAACTTGAACATAAAAAAATCTCAAAAAAGATGACTGTTTGTAATTACAACTTGAACAACCTTTCATGATAATTTTTAAAAGTATTCCTGAATGGTTATTTAAATCAAAACAGTTTAAACAGTTTGTTTATGGAATGTGAAGACCGCTACCCAACTCCATCTTGAACTCCATCTGTAAAGCAGTGTTTAGGGTAGGGACACAAAGAATTATCTGTATACAGCTGTACACATGTCATGAGGGAGGTAATACACATCCCTCTCCCCTCCCATCAATCAAAACCAGGAATCGCACGACCTAGGCTATGAAACAAGACCCGTGATCGATGCAGCTCTTGAACGTTTCTGTGCCTAGCATCATCATCGTTGTCATGGCAATGAGATGCTATGGTAATATGTTTGAACTAATGTCTAGACTCAACACCTTTCAGCATTGAATTAATATGTACTATTGGACCTACTGCCTCTATGCCTTTTTGTATACCCCCAAAAATATCTCTTGTATTTTGTGGCATGAGGTGCTACCAACGTAGCTTCTGCGTACTACCAACGCACTCCCCACGCGAACACCTCGAAAGAAAGTGCATTTTCTACGTGGACCCGGCGCAGATGATGTGACCACTCCCACTCCTAGGTAGAATTTGCCAATGTAAAAAAGATGGCCACGTATGAAATTTACTGCCCTATGCTTGCGCTACGCCTACATGGGACGGATGAGACCGTGGCTTAACTGCTCCCGTAAAAAAAAATCGCCACAGTTCTTTTACGTGTAAATGCATGGCAACAAAGGTCCTGCATATATATTCACTGAGCTCTGTGTTAAAAATGTATGATTCAGAAATCTGAAGCGTATTATACTTTACATCATCATAAAAATACCTGCCAAGGTTTTGCCGTGCCATATCTGAGCGAGCCTTTATACTTTTCAGAATATAGGGTGATATAAAAGGATGTCGGACCACTGGGATGAGAGTAACAACTGTAGAGCCTGGTCTGGTCTGGTTTGGTCTGTGAGCTAGACCAAGTTTGATTGGTTAGGATGTCAAGCCTCAGGAACACAGAGCTGCCCTTTGATCATTACATTCCTATGTGCTGAGGTAATGAGGAGTGGGAGACTTACACCCCAACACCGACCGCTTCACACTGCTTCAATCTGCTTCAATCCTGCGTACTAATTACCATTTATTGAAACGGTTATTGCCATTTCGTCCAATGCCATTTCATGTAATGTACTATAAAGAATTCGCTACATTTTAGTTTTGCAATTTCTAAACTACAACTATTTTCATGGCGAGGTACTTTCATGAATTGTAAAAATTTGTAGCATGAAATTTTGTATAATATCTGTACCACTCACTAAATTCATGAATGCTTCATCTGCACAAGAGCTTCTGATTTTGCAGTAATTTCATTTTGTCTGTAGTTGGTACTACCCAAGGTCCGTTCAATCAACACTTTTTCACCCTAGAATCACGGTTTTCATAGACGTTGAGTTTAAAACACAGTTGTGTTCTAAAATTTTCGAACAAGTTTTCGATCATAAAAATAAATGTGTTTAAAAACACAAACATGAAGCACTGAAGAAGATGTGTTTTGTATCGTGATTCTGCAGAATCACGTTCGCTAAAATTCGCTTGAACAAATAGAAATCTCAATCCTGATTCTATGACGTATTATCGTGGCCTGTTCCGGTTTGACCAACATTCGACCGTAAACACAGACAGAAACTTTCAGAAAGCATGCAGCGAAGTTGACCTACATGTATACTCCCTGGGTCAAACTGCACAGTGTGATGAGCAGTGGCACGGCTTAATATGAGCGAGAATCAGCGTTGATGAAAAATCGCTTGAACGCTCTCATGCGGTAAACATTTTGATTCATGTTTGTGATTCAAGCTTCAAAATATCGCTTGCGCGCACCCCCAGTTTGTCTACTATCCAACTGGTCTTTGAGAACCCAGTTTGTCTGTTATCTAATTCTTTGGAGCACCAGTTGGTTGACTTTCTTATTATCTCATTACACTTATGGTATTAGTTTCATCACTTTTAAAGATTGTATTTATATAATATTTGAATTTCAATCTTTTCACATAACGTGTTCTTTCAAAGAAGAAAACGATTGATCTCATTCTAAAAGAATCTATTAATTCTCTGAACAAGGATGTAGAGTATGCTACACGTATGTTGTCGTCGTGTCATTTTGAGGTGAGACCTTGCACAAGCTGAGTCAATGAGTAAGTCCCCTGCCTGCTCAGCTTCGTGCTGGTGTTTAGTCATCTGGCCCATATTACCTGGCCTGTTATTTTCCTATTCTGCCGGATTACTGCTGGATTTGCGTTGAACAAAGCGTTACAAAAGGCGCTGAGGCTACTGACAGGTGTTGTGGAGACATCGAGCAAATGTGACACGATCAAAGTTCAAAATTAAGATGGTTTCCTACTATCTCCTCCGCAAAATCTAATAGAGTGTTCTCTGCAACTTCTTGTATGTTATATTTAAATTTTTCAAGTCACATATCTGATGAGACAAGTCTGTATTTAAAAATTTGCATATATATGTTGAAAGACAAAGGTATTGAATAGTAAATATTATAAAAATTAATGCTCACAATAATTCAGTTTTAAGTTTACACTCAACTTGATGGGTTAATTGGATTACTAGACCAGTGAAGACGATGATGTTGTTTATTTTAGAAATAAAAGTATTGATCAATACTATCGAGGAGCATTTAAAATCATACGCTTAAAGCAAGTATTCTGCAAAGGAATGTAGGGACCATGCAAAATATTGCAATTTGACGTATAAAAATGTGACATTTTGCTGCATCTTGCAAAGCTATTGCAGAATTACTAAGTATTGAAGGATCATTCTCCGTTTTCTGTTGTATTTTTGAAAATTCATGTTACCCTTTTTGTGGGGAGAGGGCACCTGGGGGCACTAAAACGTGTGGGAGGATGTGCCCCCAGGCCCCCTTTGGCTACTTTGGTGAACATTCCACAATGATTTTTCTGAAATTTTGTTTAGAACTGACAAAAGGAGAACAACTTTCAGGATGGTTAGACTAGTCCCTGGTTAGACAGTACCTTTAAAACACCTGATCAAAACGGGAAGGAATGGAGCGTAGGGTAATTGAAGTCGGAAGATCTAGTTCAAACTTATCAACACAGGAAGTGTTTAAGTGATAGTTTATAGACTGAAACATGATATCTTTGGTAACTGCTTCTAGTTTCAAGTGCATGGAAACATTGAATTTGACATGGGATTGTGCATTTACAAGTGAAAAATGGATAATAGATGTATAAACAACATTGAATGTTGCCTGTTATTTTTACATTTGATCATGTGGTAAGGAATTGTAACAACATACATAAGTAGAAAACACTTTGCAAGAACCAATTCCAGCACTCAAATTAACAAGTTGTCAGGTTGATAGATTTACAAATTTCAATCTTCCAAACATTGGATGAACATGACTCAAGAAGGTATTGTACCTCTTTCAAAAGAATGAGAGATCCGGGTTGACTTACGTGTTTTCAGCTCTCTCTCTCTCAGGGCGCGTTCATGCTTGATTTTGAAGGTAGAATGAGCGATCTGAAACGCTCATCGTAAACGCTCATCGTGATCGCAGTTCCACGGTGTAGCTGTTCATGCTTACTTCTCTGGCTCATCCAGGCAATTCTCCTTGTGTGGCATTGTGTGACCTTCACTGTGCATGCTACGTAGACCCACTAGAGGTCAGTGCGTTGACCCCATTTAAACGCGTTTACAATTGTAAACGCATCTTTTTGTGAGTTTACGATCGGCGTTCGTGATCGCCGTTTTTCGGTGATTCTACAAAAGTGAGCATGAACGCAAGCGTGTTTTAAACTAAACACGTAACAGATGCCTGATTCTGGCCGTCAAAATCAAGCATGAACGCGGCCTCAGACAACCACAAATTTTGGTCTAAGAGATGATTCTATCAAAAGAAACTTGATGACGAAATTTCAATCTAACCACTGAAACTATTGACAACTGTTTTATGGGGGGGTGGTTGATTTAGAAAAAAGCCACAAAATTGAAAGTGGTTTGACAGGTAAATCACGACAACTGTGCTCAAGATTTTGTTTGTAAACTTGGGATGTTTTGGTTTCTATTTTTAACAACCCCTTGTATCTTCTCTGTGCTTAGTTTTCGGCAGGAAATTGATAAACAATTGAATTTATAAATGTAGAATCTCTGTCTAGCTCTGCAGGGATTTTTGTTTTCAAATTTAGGGGCAGTGCAAGACCACTTTGAATGGGAGAGTTTGGGTTTTTAACCAAATTTTTAGCTCATTTCCCTGCCCGATAAAGGAAACAAGAAAGGTCGTTGGTGTTTTTATTTACCGTCAGGCTTCATTATTGTCCTAAGATTTCAATACAATTAGTCTTTTAAAGTTTTGTGATTCATTTCTGTCAATTGACAGAGATACATGTATATCATATTTGGTTCAGGAAGAAATAGTGTTTTTAATTGTTGTGCTTTTTTGAAGTTTTATTCCCAAAGGTGTGATTTTTTTCTTTGTCCAAAGCTATTGGTATGTTTGTTCTAGCAGTGGTTCATAGAAGGTCAAAGGTCAAATGGGTCACTTATCTAGCAAACAAGAACTCAAACATCCATGTTTACTCTCCTCATCAAATTGCTATTATACCCTGACCCAGAATTAGCCGCCATCTGACTCTTTCTGCTTCCAATCATGCATGATAGCCGTTCAGACGACAGGACATTCTCAATGAATAAAATGTATAAAATGTATCTTGTATAAAATTGTTTGTTTGTTCCTCCAAGTCCAAATGTGTTTTTTAAAATCAATATTTAATAAAAAGATTTCCTTGTAGCTATTCACTTGTTCTATACATTTTCTCATAAATTCAGACTTTCCCCAGATTTCTTGTTCAGAATTCTTAAAGCTAAAAATCACCTGATGATCCTTTCAATCAAATGTGTTTAGAAAGCAGTTATACATAAGTATTGCAAGAAATTATGTCACCTTTTCTAGGGGAATTCCTCTTTAACAAGGACACGCATCAATCCTTTCTCACAAGACTTGTATAGCATGAGAGCGCAGAGGGTCGAGCCCCTGTCATAAAGAAGACACTCACTCATTTATGATAGAGTGTAGATGTGTAAGGAGAGACACAACTCGGTCTTTCCCTGCTATCATAGTATTGTCAGGTATGTCTTCATGGCCCACCCAGCCTGACCCCGTGTGACCTCCGCAGTGAAGGAGGTCAGCTGATCGGGGAGAAGATGAGTGTATACTATTATCCTCAAGAAGTTTTTGAGAGGCATGGCATGGAAAAGGAGTTCACAAATGATACAGTTTTTCAATGATATTGAAGTTAGAATAGTTGCTGTAAATGAGGTCAAAATGGCGGGTTTTACAGGCCTCCTTGTAAAATCAAGAAGTTAAGTTTGGCAGTATTTTATCCATTTCTTTATAAAGACTGAATGAGTCAAAGAACTTTTTTTTTAATTCTTGAAGGTAATAAACATTATTTAAGGAAGACTTACGTTGCTTTTTATGTATTCTATGTGAAATCAACAATGTGGTGAAATTCAATTCAATTCAATTCAACTGAACATTTTCTTCCATTCAATTTGACAAACATTTGACATAGGAACATAAATATAATTAAAGAACTTGTATTACAAGGAAGAAGGTGCAAAACCCGATAAGCAGAGCTTGTAATGGGTACGCCCGAATACACAAATACATAACATACATTATAAATAGAAGAAAGGAGGAAAGGAAGAAGGTGATAGGCAATAGAGGAGAGGAGGATAGAGCGCTTGGAGAAAGAGAAAAGAAGAGGACTGCAACATAGTAGCAATGGAGTGCATGGCATGCATAAACAACATAATGGCAAGATATAGGTGAGGGGTATAATAAATAGAATGATACATCAAACGGATCCAAAGCTGTGTGTTTTACAGCGCCTAGTATCCTCTGGGAAAGGCGCTATATAAATACAAATTTTATTATGAATGCTGCCAATTTGATGATTGCGAGAATGAAGTGAGTGTGAACCCTCTCGAGTCAGTCAGTCATATATGACCTGTGTTGTACAACTTTGAACTTGGGACATAAACTTGTAGATCATCAGAGAGGTCCCATTGCTCTGTTTGACCTCCTATCTTTCTGTATCTTCACACCCAATTTCTCTTGTACTGCGATAGCATCACACTATAAGCCTCTGTGTCCCATAGGTCGGTGCAGCTTCCAACCTTCCCATCGGATACATACAGTTAACAACTGAATTTTTCCTACCACTTGTAAATTTTATGTCTTTTCTTCTGTGTCTTGTAACTCAAGAATGAAAGGTGGACTGTTTGAATACTTTTAGATTTAAGCTATTTCACATTCTCATGAAACATTAATCGGGACAAATCAGTTTTTCACATCCTTTAAAAATCACAAAACTTTCAAAAGGGTATAAAGTTATGAATAATAATAATATAATAATAAATTATATTTATATAGCGCATTATACAAGGTATGTCTCTATGCGCTTTACATTGTATTACAAGCTTAATTAATTACATGCATCTACTATTGAACTATCCTCAAACAAAAATTCTGACAAGATCTTAACTAAAATAGTATAACAGTAACTAGATAGATAAACATTATAATTCATTCTTAAATAATGATACAACAATTATTATGGTTCAAGATTTTATTCATATATTAAAAGTTGTAGGCATAAACAATTTCAATTGAAATTATAGATAGCAAAGCATGATAATAATTAATTATGAATAATTTAGTTGCTAACTGTACACCTGCATGTGTATGCATACTCAGAGCCATGGATTAAGAAAGTTTGGCCAACCCAGTTTGGGTTGGGCACAATATGGCGAATACTGCTTTGTTGGGCAAGCAAAATACAAAAGAATATATATGCCATGTTGTGACCAAGTGAAACCAAGTTGTCCAAACTCTGTGTGTAGAAGGCTCTGGGCCTACTATAAACCGGACAATTTTGATGTGTGTGAAAACTTTCTTGTGAATGGCGTGAATGGTCAAAATTCTTGAAAGTTACATGCAACAAAGACAAAGTAAATGAATCATCATAATACACTTTTGTGGTTCACAACATTTCCTGAGGAACAGTGCTATGAAAATTCTGTTTTTTATTAAAAATGTTACCAGGTAAACGTTAAATCTATCTACTCATTTGTATAAGAATGTAATGAATGGAGTGTTGAAAGATAATTAGACACAGTGTTGTAATGATAATAAAAGCAGAGGGGCTAAAAGGAAAATTTCCTTGATCTTTTATTCTCTTGATACACCTACGAGGGAAGAACCACCTCTCTAAATATTCTCACTAGAACTTCTAGAGCTGTAGTTTTAACTCACAAGCATACTTTACAAGATTATGAAATATGTTTTCTGTAGTGCTAATATCCACTGGACTGGTTTAATCGTAATTATCTTTATTTTTCTTTCCAGGTAAATCCTTTGAGATCACATACATTCGGCTGAAATTTTACTCACCGCGGCCGGAGAGTTTTGCCATCTACAAGCGTACGTGTCAGGACTGTCCTTGGATACCCTACCAGTATTACAGCGGTTCATGTAGAGGCACCTACAACCTCCCAGATAGCGAATACGTCAGCTTTGATGATGAAACATTGGCGCTCTGCACCAGTGAATTCAGCGACATCTCGCCACTCACGGGAGGAAATATTGCTTTCAGTACGCTGGAAAATAGACCCAGTGCAAGGAGTTTTGATAATAGTGCTGTTTTACAGGTAAATTTCATGTTCACTGCTTTACTTGATCAAAACCAGTTTTCATATTCACTGACAAAAGTGAATTGAATCCAGATTACTTCCGGACCAATAGATCTGTACCCCTTTAAATTCTGCTTGTGTTCATGCTCACAATAGCAAGCAGCACCACTTTTTTTCAAAAGGATAGCATTAGGGTGAGGGTTAATCATTACGACTTACAGTTGACTTTAGTGTTTGGTCCGGTGTTGAAGCAAGGAATTTAGTTAGTGTGGAAAATTGACAGCAGAGAAGTTGTCACTGGAGCTTTTGGCAAACAACCTACAGATATGATGTGTTTTAACAGCTTGAATATGGAGAGTTTGTATGGGTTGTTTTAGATTTGGTTCAAGTCAGCATCGAATACTGAGGACTCACTGCTGAACTAGTCATGTATAGTCTGACATTTGCTCTGGGCTTTTTGTTATAGAGAAAGGGTTGTGTCATGTTTAAGTTTAAGTTTATATTTAGGGTTAGGGTTGGGCATCTTCTCGTACCTAGGCCGAAACCTAATGTATTAAATTGACTGCAGAGCAGTTGCTGCCAAAGCAAATATTACTGGATCTTGTGTTATAGAATCATGCAGACTCCATACTGACATGTTTATATCTGCGAGAACTGTCAAACTGTCGTCTTAACGCCACGGACATGCAGGATTTTTATCTCTTGTTTTAATGCATGGTTCCATTTGAGTCTGACATGTACTGTAGGTTAAGTTTAGATTTAGGGTCAGGTTAGATTTATGGTTAAATGTACATACAGTTTATCCTCTGGAAAGGCACTATATATATCCAGTTGTTATTACTATGATTATGAGTTATTATGAAGTGATGAGTGTATAGGGTTAGCAAGCTAAGAGCTTGTTTAGTGTAGTAAATTTACCATAGAACAGTTGCTGTTGAGCATGTGTAACAGAACTGTACTGACAGGTCTCTGTGCCTGCCAGAGCTTTCATCCAGTCCAGTTAGGGATAGCTGTTGAGGAGTTGAGACAGACAGACAGGCTGGTATGGTAACATGCTTATCTCCTGTTTTAATGTCATCTGTCAATGGGCGGGATTTAGCTCTTCATCAGCCATGAGGTCTGTGTGGTTTGACCTCTGAACTTGAGGATTGACTTCCATCGCTGCACTTTGACAACTTGTGTTCAGTATAGGCCTGGCCTCATCAGCTTGAGTTTACCCGCTATTATCAGACTCTGGATATTATCCCAAAGCTAAAAATTGCATCTTCACCAGACTCGTCTCAAACTAGCTCGGACGGGCGCAAATTAGCCCGCTATTTCCCAATAAGCTGGATATTTTGGAAACAAGACCAATATTTCTCGGGATATTTTCTCAACCAAACATCCCGCTAATTACAACTTCGGGCTGATGAAGACTGGTTACTTTGCGATCGGGATAGTTAAAATAGCAGGTTTTATGTCAAACTCGAGCTGATGAGGACAGGCCAGGCCTAGACAGGTTGGGATGAGGACAGAGAAATGGACATTGGGATGGGCAGAAACGGAAAGAGATATGAATATTGAGAGACAGAGAAATGGAGAGAGGGATGGGCAGAGACGGAGAGAGATATGAATATTGAGAGACAGAGAAATGGAGAGAGGGATGGGCAGAGACGGAGAGAGATATGAATATTGAGAGACAGAGAAATGGAGAGAGGGATGGGCAGAGACGGAGAGAGATATGAACATTGAGAGACAGAGAAATGGAGAGAGGGATGGGCAGAGACGGAGAGAGATATGAATATTGAGAGACAGAGAATGGAGAGAGGGATGGGCAGAGATGGAGAGAGATATGAACATTGAGAGACAGAGAATGGAGAGAGGGATGGGCAGAGACGGAGAGAGATATGAACATTGAGAGACAGAGAAATGGAGAGAGGGATGGGCAGAGACGGAGAGAGATATGAATATTGAGAGACAGAGAATGGAGAGAGGGATGGGCAGAGATGGAGAGAGATATGAATATTGAGAGACAGAGAATGGAGAGAGGGATGGGCAGAGATGGAGAGAGATATGAACATTGAGAGACAGAGAGAGTGAAAGAGAGGGCAAGTGGCTCAAAGTTAAATAAGTAATGGATATACATGTACATTGTAGATGAACAGAAATGGAGAAAAGAATGAGGGTTGTCTTTCATATAGCTTCGCCCTGACAGCCTGAAGGGCCCGTGTTTCTGTTTGGAACGAGAAAAGAGAAATGGATAAATAGAAGAGGAAAGAAAGATGGAGAGAGATAGAGAGATGAGGGAGGGGGTAACTTCCAGATGGATATGAGAGACAGAGAAAGTGGGAGTTAATGAGTGAGAGGGTGATTGAAGAAGAGAAAAAAAAGCAAGATCAAAGAAAAAGGATACAGGTGTACAGTGAAGTTGAGATGCGCAGTTGGAATGGTTAAGATTAATTCTGTGTTTCTGTGTAGTTGTACTACGGGTTCCTATAACAACATAAAAAATCCACAATCCACAATCTTTATATATATATTTGAATTTAGTTTTTGATTAAATTTGACCGAAAATTGGAACAAATAACTATTTTGGGGATGTAGATTTTGTGATGGAAATCTCAAATTGCACTTCAATTGGTTCAAAAGTGGTGATAATACTTCACCTTGCTATACTATACATGGTTGTACCAGGTGGTTTATACACTAGCTCGCATGTACATGTACACTCTCGGAATATACCTGTAGAGTGCAGCTGGGCCGGGATGAGCTATTTTATGAGCTGAGAGACTGGGCAAGTTCGTAACCGTAGCAACTGCACATAAAGTCAGTTTCGTATGGTTTACCTACTTGGTGCACTGCATGTGGTCCAATCAAGTCCAAGGAAAGAACTCTCGTAATTCATTACCACTCCACACCCTATTTGGGTCGTATACATTTGATGAGAGGTCAAATGTCGCCCTAAGACGATGGCTGGTTCATTGGCATCTGTTGCAAGTTGTGGTTGAAAAGAAAAGTTTTCAATTTGAATAAGGATTTACATTGTACAGTATGTGTAATAGATACAATTCCATGTATGTGTTTTAGAGCATATTCTGCTTCTACTAGTGATCATTGGTGGGAAATTGATTTGGGACTATATGCTGTATTTATGTGTACTCTTGAGAGAAGGACACAAACGATTGTGCGTTTTGAAAAGAAAAAAATAATCAAAAAGTTTTTAATTTCTTTTTAATACCACATCAACACAACAACTAATAATCTGTACAATGTAAAAATTTGTAATCATGATAGCGTACTGCAATGTACTTTCACTGTGAAATCTTAAAAGTTAGGAATTTTTAAACCAAAGATTCTTTTCATGTCCTTCCGTCTGGCATACAAATGACATTTATAATTAAATAACAAGTGCAGTGAAGGTAGAACCTGGCCTTACAAGATCTACATGTGTACCGGTATATGCACAACCCACTTCACTTCAACAGGATTGAACAGCATCAAAGGATGCAAATGCACAAGTACAGAGCATCACCATCACTACTAGAATAATGCTACAATTTCTCGTAGACAGATCTATCATTTTGTTTTGTAGGGGTCTTACATGAACTTAAATAACATGTACTGAAGGTCAATTACAGGGTACATGTATGTACAGTACATATGCAGCACTTGCGTCATTTTTTGGCTCATTAAACAAACATTAACATCCATCTGAATGATAGCCTCCTTTGTTGTTCAGATGGATTTTGAAATCTTTCTGTAGCTCAAAGCAAAGATAATTATATTAACTTTATTATTATATTATATTATTCTTTGTTTTTATCATTCTATCACTTTCTCTTTCTGTCTTTCCTTATGTTATTCTTTGTTTTTTATCATTCTATCACTTTCTCTTTCTGTCTTTCATTATGTTATTCTTTGTTTTTATTCTTCTATCACCTTCTCTTATGTTATTCTTTGTTTTTATCATTCTATCACTTTCTCTTTCTCTATTTCCTTATGTTATTCTTTGTTTTTATCATTCTATCACTTTCTCTTTCTGTCTTTCCTTATGTTATTCTTTGTTTTTATCATTCTATCACTTTCTCTTTCTCTATTTCCTTATGTTATTCTTTGTTTTTATTCTTCTATCACCTCCTTATGTTATTCTTTGTTTTTATCGTTCTATCCCTTTCTCTTTCTGTCTTTCCTTATGTTATTCTTTGTTTTATCATTCTATCACTTACTCTTTTTGTCTTTCCTTTTGTTATTCTTTGTTTCTTCCTTCTATCACCTTCTCTTATGTTATTCTTAGTTTTTATCATTCTATCACTTTCTCTTTCTGTCTTTCTGGAGTCCGCCCAAACGTCACAGTGAAAAGGCGACGTGAGGCCGGCCTATGTGTAGACGCAAATTTGCGGGCCCGAGATCATGTGTAACAGGGGTTTGATGATCTCGAGGCGGCTTCAAATTGCAGGCGTGAGGCCGCCTCCGGGGCCCACTTTAAAAGCCGACGCATGTGTAACAGGGGTCTAATATATCCAAATTTGTGGATGTTTCTTTTCTTTCCTGGGGACCTGGTGATCAGTTATTAACCGATTATTAATGAATGAACTACAATACTTGGAATCCAGTCTGCATACATTACTTGTTGATATGTCGGGCAAGCCAGTTCAGTTCAGTTTGGTTCAGTCTTTATTTTCACTCAATAAAAACAACATACATAGAATGTGTAAACCACAGAGTATCATCAATAGAAAAGATTCAAAGAATTAAACAAAAACAAACTTTCAGGTTGTCAAGAACGACCTTTGTTTAAAAAAAGTATACATAAAATGTTTATTTGTTAGTAAACTTGGCTATTGCCCTTGGCTCATTTATTTCTTCTCAAGGTAATAAATCTTTGTCATTTGTCATATCTGTTCTTTGTTCACAGGATTGGGTGACAGCTACAGATATTCTGGTTATGCTGACGAGATTAAACACTTTTGGAGATGAAGTTTTCAGGGTACCAAACGTTCTACGATCATACTTCTTTGCCATCACAGATTTCTCTATTGGTGGAAGGTAAGAGTTTCTTCATTGCATTGTACTGAAATTAAGAAATGAATTTAGAAACGATGGACCTACTATAGGTCCATGTAGAAACCAAAGCATCATTTCATGATTGTTTTTATGAAACAATGCCCAAATGTTTAGAGATGCATGCATGCATAATAATAATATTTTTAAGAAAAGAAAAAAGAAACTACCGGTAATAGTGGATTCATTATGCTAATTCATGTATTTCTTCTAAAAAATCAACTGTTACGTAGGAAACAATTTAGCCTTTGCTGTGCCAGATGTTTCTTATATTCTTGTAATTTGACATTATAATCTTAAATCCATGTATAAAAATGGTTTTCTCCAGTTGGTACATGTATATATATTTTTTCTTCATGATAATACTGTTGCCAAAGTAGGAGAAACCATTTGCGATCGTTTGAAGAATGTTGAATTTTCCTTGCCATTCAGTCCGTGCTAAAAGTACAGTGTATCGTTAAAGTCTGCAACCCATATAGTAGTTAACTTTGAAGACAATGTTTTAAACTGTAGGGCCTACACTTCAAGAAAACTATGACAAAGGACTGTCAAAACTCAAATTCGTTGAGCGGCCGTGCCTCAGTTATGAATGAGATACTGCTGGAATGGAAATAGAAATTTTGTCTCACAAAGTCAACATTATGAAAGAAATGGGATAGGTTGGTATCCCATCGCTAGTGAAACTGATGGATTGCTTCTCACAAAGTGGGTCACACTAAACAAGATGAGCTTTGTGAGAAGAAGCTGAGAATGGAATGGAGGTAATGTTGGATCCGCTTTTAGACCAAGTTGATCTAGTTTTGCCTTGTGTTAAAGGGAAGCACATTGGCAATGCTATGCTTTGGTTGTGTTCTATCTGAGGTCTTGCTGAAAAGTGAATGGAATCAGTTTACTTGGATTCCCAATCTAAGCCATTTTTCAAAGGTAATGTTATTGATTTTAATTGGAATGAAGATAAAAGTGAGTTATAATTCATGTAGTAAACTACCTTTCAGGTTCAAGTTGAAGTTCCATTATTTCCACTTATTTCAAGTTCAAGTTCATGTATTTTCCACTTCAAAATCATATCGTCTACTGAGAGTTGGAAGTGCATGAACCCATGTCCGTTATTCCATTTAGATTTAATTCCCTTCTCGCTCTTTTGAATCTTAACGTACATACATGCAAGTAGGAGCTCCCAAACAACATGCTCCTCAATGCTCAGTAGCTACACGTACATGTACTTGGTACTTTTCTAAACCTTGTCAGTGTATGTGCGAGCCGTTTTGACATGTAGGCTAAATGACTTTGTTTGACTTGAACAAAGCCTGAATATGTTTTGATTTTTTTTAGGAAGAATGTAGTGTAATAGTAGTAGTCTACATCTCACATTGTTGCAGACCCTACAACGTGAATCATTGTACTTTCTACATGTAAGCTATATCTATACCTGTATGTTTAACCTGTGAAAGGCTGAATAGCACAACTACAATGGGTTATCCAAACATTTACTTTGTCACCTAATGGCCTAGTTCACACTTGCGACTTCATGCCTTTTACCCATCGCAATGTCAACATTGTTCTCTGCTTGATAATAAGAATTTGTGTGAATGGGTGAAATCAAGGCCTAATTAACATGTGGGCTAAATACCAAGGCATATATGGAGGAGCGGTAGTCTGCAAGCACAGACTTTGACACTTTACCATACATTTTACAGCCTTGAGCAGAGCCTAGCTCTGACAGTTTTTCAGATTTTCATTTATTCACTAATTGCAAAAAACAGGAGCTTTTATTTGTAATTTGTTTTGTGAGAATAGTAAAAAGAGTTATTTTTGCATTGAAAGTTTTCAGATAATCACTCCTTGTAAAACACATTCTCACCGACAAGTGGCTCCATTGCTACAGGGATTACATGTACATGTAGTTAATGAAATACAAATGCAGTTTTTGTAAGTTTTCTGTAAGATTAATAAGAGAAAGTAATAATTATTGCAAAGAGGCGACTCCATTGTTTTAGGGAATACATGAACATGTTGTTTTTTTAAAAACACATGCCTTTAAAATTGAAAAATCTTTTAAAAGAATGATGAGAAACAGTAATTACAGGGTTGACATTTGTTTGATATTCACTCCATGCAAAGCATACTCTGGCAGACAGGGCAGCATCTCACGAAACCGTCATAAGTACAAGATTACCGACATCCCATTGAAATGTGTGTATTAGTTTAGCACACGTTTCAATGGGATGTCTGTGAACTTGTACTTATGATGGTTTCATGAAACGCAGCCCAGGTGCCTCCATCATTACAGGGAATAGTTCAGGACATCTCCCTGACAGATTCACCTCCTGACTGCTCCCATCTCAGTGGTTCATGTCATGCTGAAATGAAAGACATCCTGTGTTTGATTCTACGATACCTGAATCATATCATGTGAGAGCCAAAGGGCTGTTAGGTCGCTGTAAAGCTGCACTAGTCACTGCCCTTCTCGCTCTCAACAGACGAGAGATTCACCTTGAGTGAATCATACCTCACATATAATATTTATAATGGTCAAAGTCACCCGTACTGCACTATTTTCATTGTGATGTGAAGTTCACAGGGAACTTACAAATAATTATCATTATTTAGAAGCTTCTCATTTATTCACTTACTGCAAAAAAGCAGGAGCTTTAATATTTTTTGTAAGAATAGTAAGAAAGTAATTTTCAGATATTCATTCTTGTATTAAGCATATTCTTCCAGACAAGTTGCTCCATTGTCACAGGGAATACATGAACATGTAGTTCATGTTATACACATAACTATTTAAAACTAATAACTACACATATTTAATAATGACAGTTTTCTTATCGTACAGGGTACATATAATACAGTTAACAACTTAATTATACATACCCTTACCTGGTTTTGTAGTTTTATTAAGTTAACAATTTTCTTGTTAAAATTAAAAAAAATTGATTTGGCCCAATTAACATTTCTTGAGACTGACATATTAAAGCTAATATCTAAAAGTATTCAACAAAGGTCTTAATTCAAGCAGTTCACCTTTCATTCTTGAGTTACAAAAAAACATCAAATTTACAAGGGGTATGAATGATTTAGTTTTTAACTGTATATCATATATTTTTGAAATTCTTGAAAATATTTTTGTTTACAGTATACCAACCTTTCACTTACACCAATGCGTTGAGTAATTGAGTAATGGTTGACTTTATAGTAGTGTCTGATCTTTCACAAATTTATTAAAGCAGGTATTATTCATGGCATACATTTGATTAAGGAGAAATTAGTAACACATGTAGGTCTATTGTGATATTATTCAATGCCGTAGTCATATTCCATACCTAAGAATATTTTGTTGTCCTTTCTATTATTATTTTATCTACTGGTAATAATATCTTGGGGATATTGTACTATTATTGCCATGTGGACTTGGCTTTAGCATTACGTTTGATTAATGCATAAAAATCCACTGATGGAAATTATTTACAAGTGTGAACAACACAATACATGTAATTTCATGTACATTTTATATTTTCAGTTCAGCTGTACACTCAACCATTACACTAGACAGTGCATGGAAGCACCTAATAATACCTTTAGTCATCTTGTAAATTATATCAGTGTGAATGCAGCAATTGATGATTTTATATCTATTTTATGTTCTCAGGTGTAAATGTAACGGTCACGCCAGTCACTGTGTGGAAGCACCCAACGATCCTTACAACCGTCTTGTATGCCAGTGCGAACACAACACAGCAGGGCCAGACTGCGGCGAATGTCTCCCTCTGTACAATGACAGGAAGTGGACGAGAGCCACTGCTGGGAACGCAAATGAGTGCATGAGTAAGTACCAAGTTACTTCATCAGTCCTCCACTCAAATTAAATTGGCATCATTTTGGGCCTTATTTGAAGAATATAGAGAGCGTGATAATCACTTTGCATGAGTAATGGTGAGCACGTCATTTGTATTTAAATGTCATGGTTTATGGAGCTTTATGTTAGGTCTAATGTTCTTCTAGCTTGCTGGCCTCTTGTGACAAAAAGAATTCAAATGAAATATAATGAAGAATCAAGGCAAGCACACCAGGTAGATAATGTAATAGACTGTCACGCAAGCCTTTGGTATATGATCTCACAATGAAGGGCACAGGCTCTGGTGACACCTAATCGGTTAATTTCTAACCCTAATCAAATTCCTAAATTAAGGAGGCACTATGGCTCAGTGGTCTCATAATCTAGAGATCCCAGGTTCAAAACCAATTTGATGTGCTTGAGCCCTTTAGTAAGGAACTAATCCTCATTACCTCGAAAAGGACTCAAAGCTGTTGGTCCCCTGGTTGCTTACTTACAAGCACATTATACATACTTTATTATCAGTCACTCAGGTAAAACAATTATCAAGCAAACATGGGATACAACATCATTACTAAGCCTGAACCTAAACTAAATTCCAATCAAAACCTACACGCCATGTCACTCATAACAAAATGACTAACGCTGTATCTTTAAGGAAATAAGGTTCTGAAAATTTTGAAGATTTTGGATGACAAATGAAAGAGAGAGGAAGGGGGGGGGATCATGTTTAACAAATATTCAACCATAATACGATGAGGACATGTGTGACTTTATACTTTGTCTAATGTTTTAATTAAAAGGATAAGGATATATTCTAGTGTCTTCAAGCTGAAAAAAGGCAACATGATTGCATATTGTACAGGGTGACCTGTATCACAAGATCTATTTTTGACTTTGTAGTCGTTCCCTTTGATCACTGTTTCTTCTCAGAAGCCAAGTTTAATCACGTACACTTTGTAAGTTTGAGAGCGAGGCTTGACTAAAAAACTATCCTGGAGCATTATTGTGGTACATGCTGCTTGGTCGGGAATGAGACTACTGCATGGGGTCACATGTGTGCCCCATATGACTGACTGGACCATTAGATATTGGTCACTTGGTCTGTTTCCATTATGCCCAAATTTCAAAAATAGACTTCTAATTCTGATGCAGTAAAGTTAGCACAATCACACAAATATTTTAGTACATGTATATCACAGTGAAAATGCATTTGGTGGGTTTTATCACCACTGCGAAAAGGAAAATAGCTCGAGTTGCGTGTATTATTCTCAAGTCTTTTTGGTCTAGTTTATGAAATAGTCAGCCATTTAACCAAATACAACTATTTATGTACTCATTTGGGAAATGGTGTCTCCTTTCCCCTCACTTTTTTAGCTCTTGGATTAAAAGAATTTCTACATTGTTTTGACCTTATTTAGACAGAAATTAATCTGAAGTTTTGACTAGTTAATATCTTAGGAAGCTTATAAGTTACAGCTCTCAGGCTCAAGCTTGCTGTGGATAATGAAAAAGTACCTTTCATAGAACTTCCTAATGTGAGACTTCAGGACCTAAACTGATTGGAAACTAACTTTGGTATCTAACATACCCCACTGGGTGACAGCTCCCTCTATAACCTTCCTTCTCCACTGGTTTGGGTTAATACATGTATTACTGGCTCTAGGTATAAAGATGTAAAGTAATTTGATCCAATCCATTTATAATATGGTTATCACAAAGAAGATGAAGTGATTTTAGAAGCTGCTAATAGCAAGGATGTGATGGCAGGATACTGGCAGTCATGCCGATAAAAGCAGGGGTAATAGTTGCAGAGCACCAGGAGTGCCAAGTTTGACAGATATTAGCGCTATTCAAGAACCCACTATTATTATTATTATTCATGTCATGGGATAATACTTCTTTCATTTAAGTTCAATTTCGTGGCAAAAAGTGATATGTTTGAAAGGAGAAATATTGTAGCATGTCAGTGCCAAAATTTCAATGCATTTTAGTCAAAAATGCATGAATAATATCACTATTTGCAGTCACAGATTTGCAATTTTGTAATAGATTGAGCTTCAGCATACCACAAATTTCTGAGATCAGATTTCATGTGTAGTATGGTCAACCTGAGACTTGTTATATCTGATATACTGCCATCTTGTGACCGTGTCTCAGTGAGTGGTGTACCCGCGTTGCAAATGAGAAGGATCTGCAATGAATATGGGATGGAAATTTTTCTGAAATGCTTCCATCTTGCAGGAGAGAAATCTTAAAATAAGTTTTCTGTGTAGAGGTGAAATAGTTTGTGCACTTTCATTGACAATAACTCAATTTCCATTGGGAAATTACTTGGGAAGCTGAGCTGATCCCAAGGAGATTTGAAAGAACTTACATATACAATGGTCATTATAAAATGTTCTTGGTCTTAGTTCTGAATCAGCTAAAAAGTACTTGGTAGGGGTGATTTAGCTCTGAAAAGATTTTTGAAAGTGAAAATGAGGTAGAAAACTTCCCCCTCTTCTTTATGTATTTTTTCACATGTATCTCTATCTCTCATCCCTCATCCCTCTTTTCTTCTGTTATTCATTCCTTTCTCTTTCTCTCTTCTCATATTTTTCACACAAACTATTTACTTCTCTGACCTGTTTGCTTGTCTCTTTCTCTCACTCTCTGTTTCATTCTGTGATCTTCCTCCTCTCAATATTTCATTTTCTCTTTCTCTCTCTCTCTCTCTCTCCTTCTCTCTTTCTCTTTATATCTCCCTCTTTTTCTTGTCTCTCTCTACCTTTCTTTCACCCTCTCTCTCTCTTTCTCTCTCTCTCTCTCTCTCTCCCTCTCTCCCTCCCTCCCCTTCCCTCCCTCCCTCCCCTTCCCTCCCTCCCTCCCTCCCTCCCTCCCTCCCTCCCTCCCTCCCTCCCTCCCTCCCTCCCTCCCTCCCTCCCTCCCTCCCTCCCTCCCTCCCTCCCTCCCTCCCTCCCTCTCTCTCCCTCCCTCTCTCTCCCTCTCTCCCTCTCCCTCTCCCCCTCCCCCTCCCTCTCTCTCTTTCTCTCAGTCAATGAAGTTTACAGTGGGTAGTACTGGTCACAGATTTGGTGGGAATTTCAGCCAGATGTGGTAGGGTCATGAGAAAAGAGTATGGGTCAGAAACGAAAAGCCAGAGTTATTTGTCATGGTGGATAAAGAGATTCAAAACTTATCCAGTCTCTGTGTTTGTTTTCGTTCAAGCTCCCAAACTTTCCATCAAAAGATATATACTTGGCAATGTAATTAAAATGTAAACATTAGGGAAAGAGCAAAATGAAAAGCAAATTAAGTCAGAACTCAAATTTTAAAAGCTTTCAAAACAGGGTCAAAGCCATAAACCACTAACACCCCCCCTAAGAATGATATAATAAAAACACAATTTTTTTTTTTTTTTTTTTTTTGCACAATTATTCTAGAATTCAGTCTTAATTCAATAGCTTAGAAATATGAATAATAAATCATAGGTCTACTCTTCAATTATTTAATTTCTTTTAATAGCACCCCCACCTAAAAGTATACTGTATGAAAACTTTGATTCTCAGTGATACAGTTCCAATCTGCATTCAACTTTGAAGTTTCCAGCTGTGAATTTGGTCATAATTAGATTTGACCTGGCAACTGTATAATGCTAATTGCACAAGCGATAAAATCCCCATAATTTGGGTTAATTTATTTTGTATTTGTTACGATGATTGGTGACTGCATATATAGGTGAGAACAGGAAGAACAAATACATCTAATTAGGTCTAAAGGAAATGTGTGTTTTTATGTTTTGAAGGTTTAGTTAGGTTTTGAAAAGACATCTTGAAAATTGGTCTAAGAGGTCGTGGAAGGGTGATGGCTATCTCATGGAATATCTTTGAAATTAGTCTCATTGATCTGATGATAGCTGTGATATGATATTATTTCTTTGAGTTTTCACTTTTAAAGGGAGGCTTTACTACTTCAGCTAGAAGGGATTAGACCACCCAGTGAGCCATCGAGGTCACTGTGACAGGTGGCTATCTCATTAACTCAGCTCTCATTTAACATAAGAAAAAGAGGATCATGGGGGACCAACAGGCACCGATTTGGGAAGTCTTCTATATAGAGGGAACAAGTAGCTACAAATAGGACAGTGTGCCTTTAAAGGTTGATTATTTTCATGAAAACTTTCAGAGAAGTTTTTTCTTTTATCCTAAGACAAATAAGTCCACCCCCCAAATAGTGTATTTTTAAAAATATTTTGCTATGAATGAAAATATCTTAGATTAGTCCATGAATGGAGATACTTTTGCTCATGTGTTCTGTATTCTGTTTTGCAAATGCACATGGACAAAAGTGAATAATATTTTGACAGCAATCTTTCAGTCTCTGGCTTTTGCAAATGATGCAAAGGTTTCTAAACAACATTCTAGAAAATATTGCTGGAAGTCAGACATTTTTATACCAGTGACTTATTTGCAGTGGTATTTTTGTTGACTAGATGTGTGCCCCAGTCTTTTTCTTCAAATTGGATGTAACATATGAAACTCTTTTTGTATTATTATTTATAGGATGACAGATTTGATTTAAATTAAGTGTGAAAGATCAGTTTTGATTTCTTCCCTTGTGTGAATCTCGGACCTTAGTTCAAATCATTCGATCTATATTTAGTCATCCTGTCATCAGATACATGTAATAGTATAAATTGATGTATCATTAAAATTCTTTGGGTTTCGTTTGCAAAATAAATGGAGAAAGGATAACATCAGAGTAACTAATGACCTTCTTAACTACATAAAGAAACTATACTTTCTTGTTTTTTTCTATTTTGATTCAAGTAAACTAGAAGTGAGAAATTTTCCTGTAGGTCTTTCAATATGTCACTGGTATCATATGATGAAGCAAAGAATAATGGATCATTTTCCCCCGTGGATATACAGTGTTCACACCAAAGGTGCTGTTGCTACCAATAGAAGAAGCTTTGTGCCAACAATAAACCATTCTCTCTTATTCTAAGGAACAATTTGCCTTGTATTTTTGCACTTTTGCACGATTGCTTTTTGTCCTATTGTACATTACAATACCTTACAATATCGTTTTTAACAATTGCTCAAAGTCATCAAAACCTGAATAAAAACATTCTTTTGTTGTGTATGTTTGGTGTGAATGTGGTCTGACTTGATGAAAAGCCTGGTTCCTTCTCTCTCACACGTTTAAATTCATTGGAGTCGAGACAAAACTAAAGTACGATACCTTACAATATCGTTTTTAACAATTGCTCAAAGTCATCAAAACGTGAATCAAAACACTCTTTTGTTGCGTATGTTAGGTGGGTGAGAATGTGGTCTGACTCAATGAAAAGCTTGGTTCCTTCTCTCTTAACATGTTTGAATTCCTGGGAGTCAACACAAAGCTAAACTTGTTACGGCGACCGGTCCTCTCTCAAATCCATCCCCCCTCCAATGTGGTGAAAATGGATACTATTTCCTGGTGAAAAAGAAAAGAAAAAGGGAATATCTTGGAGATGATTGAACTTTAGATTGTAGAGTATCCACCAGCTGCCTGGTAATTCTTCTGGTATTATCAAGAGCATAGAAATATGAAAGGAGAGCTTTGAGGAAACACTGCGGCTGCCGAAAATCAGGATTGGCAGTTTGGAGTTTCACTTTAGCCAGATGTCAGTCAGAGTCGGTGTTTAAGCCCCACCATGCCATGACCTGGTTACCCCATGTGCTATATACCCCTCCTGAACAAACCTTTAGGAGTGAGAGGGGTAAGAAAACTCCACCCATGTGTAGATTGGTATCGGAGCTAGGTGTGGAGCGTAACGCCGCCTCCAACTACCAGACTTCGTTTGTGGCTCCTCGGAGCAAGATGGTCGAGCGTGGTGGAGTCGATTAAAGCCTCATCCTTAGGATTTGTGGTGGATTCTATCGGCAAATGAGCTGTAATTTTTGTTTCTTCTGGAAAATAATTTATGATTACTTTGCGAGAAGGAACAATGTCATTAACCTCTCTTTGCTTTACTTTGAGGCGGTATAATGATTAATTAGGGAGTGATCAATTCGATGTTTGATGTATTTGCTTTCTGGTGGACTTTTATTCATTCATGATTAATCTGCAAGATGTAATCGTGTTATGAATGAATCTATCTTTGATTTGCTGCAATGCTGTGTAGATCTTTGACCGGAAGGAATAATCACCTTGATTGACAAAGCATCTTCTCTCAACAGTTACCAGTATCTTCTTGTGAGATGCTGTGGAGCTGGAAACGTTTTTCTTTGGGATGTCGGATGTTTGGAGGAGATTTAGGATGATTCTTGTGAAGGAACCGGACATTCTTTTACTGTCTTTGATCCCTCGGATTAGTTTATACTGTTTATTCAATACATGTACATGTAATTGTCATGATTTTGGATGTAATCACTCTGAAGTATGGACCTTCCTTATAAAATGCTGATTGTATTGTTTCCACGGGGTATAGAAGATACATAAAAATTACCAGTTAGGACAGTGCATATGACAGGATCGCGCGAGTGTGAAAATACTTGTATTTTGTTCGCAGGAGCTCTTTTAGGATTTGGTACTGTTGTATAAGCGTGATTTTCTCACCGTGATATCAAAGTATTTAATTGTTATTTCACCAGAGCTCATATTCGATTTAACAGAATTCTTTTTTTGAGAGCTAAATGGATCACCATTCCCATGTATTTTGTTGTTGTTGCTGGATCGAGCTGTTTTGCTATCTCGTGATACAGTGGATGAGTTTTCAGTGATTTGTATTATGATTTCTGTCATGATATTGGATGAAATCGCTTTGAAAATCTCACCTACCTCATTTAGTTATTTTAAAAGATCAAATTTTTAAAGATCAAAAGGCATTCTATCCAGATTTAAGAGATACAAATAATGCTTAAGAATGGAACTGTGTTATACATTTACCAATTATTCAGAAAGGATTTTTTTTTTCAATGGGAAAGATTATTCTCTTGAGTTAAGATAGTTCTTCACAGTTATGAAAGAGAAGAGAAATACTTTAGATTATTTTTGTTTGTATATTTTGACTGATCTGCTTTTTTTACCATTGTAAACTTGGGCTACACTTACCGTACATGAATATGATGAATAGTTGAGCAGTACTCTCTGAGATGAATTAATGGCTAAACAATGAGTTGAGGACAGAGGGGCAACACCCTTCCCTACTGGGATAGTGGAGTAAAACAGACACTAATTGGTTTTAATGAGCACTAGAGGTTGAGTCAAAGGCTTCATTGTCATTTCTGATTTATGATTGGGGCTTTGATGGTAGGAGGCATTCACATTCAGCAGTGTTTAGCCACGTTTCTACTTAAGAAGAGTTCAATCTGTCCAATTGGTCTGGAAAGGATTTTGTGTTCACACTCACAGCACGTACAATGTATCTGTTTGCGATACATAAGGCACTTTTCGGCTTTCCTAAGCAAAATGCATTTTAGTTCTTTGTTCCTGCATTTCTTGTATACAGGGATGCGTTCATATTTCTTCTCACCAGTATGCGAGTTGAAGCGGAAAGGACTTCTCATTGGAAAATTGTTGAAGCCCTTATTGAGCTTTCCTAGGCAAAATACTTTTCTATTCTTGTTTGAGACATGCAGTTGTGCTTTTATCCTGAGTTCATCAGTTGGATCTGTTTATGTTCTCATAAATTTCCATTTTGATACTTAGAGCATATAGGTGTTAAAATACAAAAATATGAGGAACACATACATATCCACTTATCGAGTTTGAAACGTGAAGGGAAACATTGTCTTGGGTGCAAGTGAATCTGCCTTCAGGAATGATGTCAGCATGAAAATAGATTTAAATGCTTTCATTACCATCATTAGCTGAACATGGTAAAGGTTACCAGGCCATCTGGACGTTGAGATGCAATTGAATAATCATCTGTGTGAATGAGCTGCATGACCTAGGCCTATCTCTTTCGCAGGATAAAGAGTCCTTACTCTTCACGATTCTCTGATTCAGCGGCTACAATTTTTCCTTGGATTTTATCATCTTCTAGGATAAATGGATTAATTTCATGCCTTTGCTTATGACTTAACACTTGTTTGAACTTGAGGAGAACGTGTCCATTGCCCAAAATGGAATTGAGCCATGCCGTTTATCATCTTTTGCTGCTATTTAATATTTTGATGTGGAGCGCTCGTACTGCCGAAGCTTACTGGTGCTGGAATCCGTACATAAGGAACTGGTCAAGTACGTCTAATACAGACCCATGCATGTATTTCATCATAATTCTGTTAAAGCTACCTTGTATACATTACCTGTTTTTTTTTTCAACTATGCTGTACATGTCAAGTCATCAACCTTTCTTATTTTTGCTAAATATTGTTTGTTTTTTCCCTTTTAGTTGAATGTTATTGCTTAAACTACAGACCCATGCTTTCTTGAAAAATCTGCAAAATTATTATAAATTTGTTGCATGGAATTTTGTAGTAAACACTGGTCTTCATCTTCACCCTAACAATTACCCATACAAGTGGCTAACACGCGAAGAAAAGGTTGAAAAACGCTGCAGTAGAAGAAAGCTATTATATCACCTGTTTAGAGCCAGAAGGGCAGTATCTCTTTGTAAAATGATATACGCCCTTCTTGCTCCAAACACACAATACTTCCACTGTACCGACACCAATATTACAGTATTATTGTTGGTATTGTTATTATTATCAAAATGTAATATTTGTAATTCATACATTTTTCATTATTCATTTTTTTTTTTTTAACCTTGTTTTTTTTCTTTTATAGGATGTAACTGCAACTTCCACGCTGACCGTTGTTTCTTCGATGAAGAGCTTTACAACCGAACAGGATCCGGTGGTCACTGCATGGAGTGCCGCGATGAAACTTCTGGCGTCAGCTGTGAGCGTTGTCGCGACAACTACTTCAGGACTGCTCCAGATGCCCGATGCCAGCCTTGTAACTGTGACCAAACAGGTAAGGATTAGTTGTCAATGTGTAAGCTGTCAAATTGTTATTCACCTCGCGAACTATATGATAATGAAGCTAATCTATAAGAAATATTAAAGTAATATTGCTCGTTTTTACTCTGAAAAGGGATTTTTATCTTGGCATCATGTTGATTTGACAAAAGGCATGGGTCGGTGACAGTTTAAGAAATTTCATTTAAGATTATGAAAGTTACGAATGTCTAATTTTGAAGATCATGTAGAAGTGTCGTGGTCGAGTGGATATGTCACCGGACTGTGGATCACAATGTCCTTTTGCAAGACATTGATCTACATTTGCCACTCTCCACCCAGGTGTTAAAATGGGTACCTGGTAGGATGCGAAAGCTAATGTGGTTTGATTAGCAATGGCGCTTGTAAAATGGCAACTGGCTGGAATGCTACCCAGGGAGTGGAGAATGTGCATACCTTGTGTGCGGGTAAACCTGAATCCGATGACCGGGGTAATAATATGTTCCGCGCCTAGAAACAAAGTATTAGGCGCATTATAAATGTGAGCTATTATTATTATTATAACACATATTAACAACTGTTTAATTTCCTTTACATGCTACTTTCAATTCATTTTGTGGTAAAAAAAAATCAAACGGCCTACTTCTTGAGTTTTCCTGAAGTGATATATTTATTTCAAATAACATATTTTAGACGGCCTATTAGGGCAACAGTTTGAGAAAGTATTTTAATGGGAGAATTTTTTAGTATGTGTAGTACATTTGTACTCTGCTTACATGTACATATGTAATGGAAGTCTAGTTTGACACAAATCATGATTAAAACTATAGACTCATGAATGAAAATAAGTAGGCAAATAAAGCATTTTGAAAAAGAAAATTTGTTATCAAATTGATAAGCTATAGAGAGCTACATGTAACTAAGAAATGAGGCTCTCCCCCTTCCATGTCTTCCCTCCCCCTGTAGGATCATTGAACCAGCAGTGTGATAGCTCAGGACGATGCCAGTGTAAGGTTGGAGTAGGAGGAGATAAATGTAACCAGTGTCTGCCTAACTTCTATGACTTTGGTGAAGGTGGATGCAGGTAAGTCCCTCTGAGAGGAAGCTTTCTATATTTTCTTTACTCCTCTTCCCCTATCTTTGGTCCTCTTCAACTCTCTTGCTCTGTCCGCATCCTCATCTTACAATATTATAGAATGGGTAAAAGACACTATGAACATGACTGACAAAGAAAGCGGACAAAATATACAGTTCCTCAGGTAGACAAAGGAACAACCCTTCACTGCTATTATGTAAAAAATGTGTAGGACAGTCATGTTCATAGTGAGAATCTCTGCAATCTGATTGGTCAATTACGGTGTAGATAATTTTACTGGATACACACTATATAATTATTTTTAAAAAAATTGTTTGCCTATACCGTAATTCTAATAATTTGTTTGTTTTTTTTGTTTTGTAATCGATAAAAATAAAAAAAAATAAAAAAATAAAAATCTTAATAACTTGTTATTCCCTTTATGTAACTTACCCCACTGAAGCTGTTATAAATGTATTTTTACCACTACTGTAACTGTCTATGTCTACAAATATTTTTTTGGGTAAACTTATTTGCAAACTTTTTAATTTCAATTTCATTTCAAAATGCGAGGTCCCAAGGTCAGATATTAAGTTTTAAACTTTTCTAGAAAATACAAGTAGTGAAACATTCTAAAATCATGTATGTATCTTTTGAAACAAATTAAATAATATGAGACTTTGTTACATAAACAATGTAATATGATGTCTTTTGTGATTAATAAAAAACCAGTTATGGTCATGCGATTGCATCATTAAAGAAACGTTGTGGAACCAATCAGAAAAGGTTGATCATCTAGCATATAAGTATTGGTGTGTACTGCAAGGTTCTGGACTCATCAAAATGATAAGAAATTTGGCCCAGTCTTGGTAAAGTTACAAGCACTGTACACAGAAAGATGTATATGGGACTACGCGACACGTGCGCGATATCTATCAGGTCCAAATAGATATAATAATTTACCAAATATATCAATTAGTAGGTGGTTTCTCTGCAAAATTTGTATCACGTATTAGTCAAAGCATATTCTATCACATGATTGGTAATAAGAGCTTCCATTTCATTTTTTGAGAGGGGGGCGTTTCCAAAACTGATCTTTACTTTTAAAGAAGCCTATTTTAGAAACACATCATAGTATAAAGTGTGTTGTGACTGTAAAGTTCAGTCAAGTCCTAACGTTTCCCCATCTATCATGATCTATGTTACGTTTTGTAGGAGCTGCGAGTGTGTGCGTGCAGGAAGCACAGACAACAACCCAGACTGTAACCAGGGTACAGGTCTCTGCAACTGTAAACTTCATGTTGAAGGAAGGGACTGCGAGACGTAAGTTTGCCTATAATATCTCAGTCACGATTGATCCGTAAAGATCACAAGTCCTCTCATCAATCACAAATTTACAAATTCCTATATGTATATCTTCAGTATAGAGTTGAAGTTGATATCAAGTAGCAATCGATTTGAATCAGTCGCAACTCTTTTAGATAGGGCCTTGGATGGCCAAATAGGATTATTATAGCTACATGATGTATTTTGCTTTGACAAGTTCCATGTAGATATTGTCTGCTTACCGTATTTGCCGGCGTAGAGGCCGCAGTATTTTTGGAAGAGAAAATATCAAAAAGTCGGGGTGCGGCCTATGCGACGAAAGAGTTTAAAAAAAAAAAAAAAAAAAAAGTAAGTCAAAACCAGCACGAATTTGCACATATGGGACTAGATCTACGAACGGTACAATAACTACACATTTCCACACATCTTACCGACAATTTTATCTTGCATTGTTGACATGAAGACGAAAATAAACTTCCAAAAACAACATCTGCCGATAGATCTTGATCTAAGTTCGTGCCAATGCATTGCAAAAGTAAAAGAAGGGCCCGTTTATCGGAGCTGCTGCGAAGTACCAAGCACGCGAAGTCGCTATTTTGAATCTATTTCATTACACATTTGTTCGCAAGAGATCGAATCCCGACTTTGACAAAAAGTTTTTTTTTTTTTTTTTTTTTTTTTTTAATAAATGTCAAAATCGGGGGTGCGGCCTATACGGCGCTGCGGCCTTATCACCGGCAAATACGGTATAGCCAAGAGGATGTTAACAGTACATGTGTATATCAAATTACATCTGTATAAGAGTTTTGCCCTTCTGCTCTCGGCAAACAATATGAAAGGTTTGTTTAATTCTAAATTTGATTTGGCATAAAAATGGCTCCTTCCCCTTTATTTATGACTACAAAGCAATGAAATATGGAATAAATGAGTTATTCTTATTCCAATCTTTATTTCAATATTATTCTCTTTCCTGTAAAATGCCCTTCATAATGTTCACACTGATAAAGTACAATGCATACCGCCATGTGATATGTTTTCTTGATTAGTGATGAAATGCACACAAGTAATGAGCAGTTTACTAGCTCTGGATGAAAGCTAAAGAGAGTAGGAAAAATAATTCAACAAGAAATTTGCACTTCAAAATTGCAAATCCAAAGAGTATTCCTATAATTAAGAAAATGTCACTGATTTAAGATTAACTAATTTACCATTTGATGTTGCTGTTCAGCTGCAAGCCTGGTTTCTTCAACCTTCAAGAGGCGGATGAGTTTGGTTGCCTTCCCTGCTTCTGTCACGGTCATTCATCCTCTTGCTCCTCTGCTCCTGGCTATGAGATCGCCTACATCGAGTCCAACTTTAATTCAGGTGTGTATAAAACTCTGGGAAATTTTGAAAATGAGAAGAATACTCGAAGGGAAAGCCAACTGTCAAAGCAAGTTGTCTTGAATAGATCTGCAGATACCTGCTCCGAGAGACTATATGAATAAAGAATTGAGTAGGCAGAACCCTACAAATTTAAATAGTGCCTCATGAAGGCAGTGTGTGTTGATTTATTTCCAAAGCATTTGTAAAATATGAAATTGAAAGAAAGAAAAGAAATATAATTTGTTCCCATTACTGTGAAGTTCAGTCACGATGAAAAAAAAACATAAATTAAAGAAAGTAAGGGGTTGCAATCTCATATCTGACTGTTTTTCTTTCTTGTTTATATATTTGTTGAAGGTGTGGATGGTTGGAAAGCTGAGAGTCGAAATGGAGACCAGGAGTTGCTTGTTTATAATGCCATCAGACAGGACATCGGTATCGCAACGGTTGACAACCAACCCATGTACTTTATAGCCCCAGGTATATGTTCTACAAGACTTTTTTTTCTTTCTCTATGGATGATTTTAACATGATAGAATTGCAACTTATTAAAACAAAATTGATTGCTCTTTGTTTCTCTTGGCATTTATTGTATGGTGCATTGGAAGTGGTTGGAACTGCATATATAGGTATTAGTTTCATATCTAAAATTTTGGTTCATACAGTTGTGATTTAAAAAAAATTGAATGGTGAAACAAAGAGCTGAATCTATAAAAGGTTTATTTATTATAAGTCTAGTGGCTTTTTTAACGGTCAAGAAATGTGATTGTAAGGTACCAGAGCAGGAAATAAAGAAATGTTAAAATACCACAAGGCTGGCAGAATTTACACAGAAGATTGACTGCATATATCTCCCTGCAACATCTCTTTTCCTACAACAAACTCTTAATGGGCTCTGTTTGGGTAATGATGAAGTCAGCCTTAGTGCTCAGAATTTTCTTTGAGAAGGTGATTGTAGGGTATCAGTGCAGAATGTTAAAAAGTGTTGTGTCACAATAATGTCAGATTTCAACGAAAATTGTGCTTCTAATTCTTCCCCTCCCCGAATCAGACCTCTCTTGACGAGTGGTTTTTAATGGATAACGAGCCTTTTAGCTTGTAGCTCCGTCAGGAAGCATCGATGTGATCCTTAATGCTCAAAATTGACTTTGATAGCAGAACGTTGAAGAAGTGTTATCACAAGAATGCCAGATAATACATAAAATTAGAGATGTTTGTCTAGTGGATTAGTCAACGGAATATGTTCCACATGATAAAGGGTTTTAATCCCTGCCATTGCACTATGATCCTTTGGCAAGTCATTAATCTACATTTCCAACTCTCCACCCAGGTGAAGTTCAACTTGATTAATTCTATCCCCCGGCAGTATTCTCGAGGATACTTTGGATTCAGCAGCGTTGCGCCGCCGCGTCAAATTTTTGTGTGCGCTCTAACTGCCACATTCCTTGACGGATTACTTTCAAATTTCTATAGAGATGCATTATACTGTAATCTACACACATATTGTATTGGTGATGCTGCTCCTAGTCTTGACAATAGTCAGATTCACTAGTGGCGATCTCTACATCATCCCTATGTTTCAAGGAGGGTATAGGGGATCTTTGTCCCTCCTTCGAACCTTAGGATGACACAAAAATCGCTGCCAGTACCGGGGGATACATTGCGATATTTCTAGTTCTATTATTATATTGAAGTTATGAAAATTGTCTAATTATCCACTTTTGCACCATTCTGACCTCCCTAGATGAATACCTCGGTAGCAAGCTGTTCAGCTATGGTCAGGAGCTAAGCTTCAAGCTGAGACTGGGCAGCGATGATGTGAGCCTTAGTGTGGAGGATCTCGTCTTAGAGGGAGGTGGCAGGCAGATCTCTGCTCCGCTGGTTGCCCAGGGCAACCCGCGACCAGGTGTCTACCCGCAAAAATATACCTTCAAGTAAGTTTGGTTGGATTACTGAAAGAATTATCGTTTGATTGAGTGATTGATTGATTGATTGACTAAGTGATTGATTGATTGACTAAGTGATTGATTGATTGACTGAATGAGCGATTGATTGATTGACTGAGCGATTTATTGACTGGTGATTTAAACTATGGTCACATAGCACCGAGCGTATTTTGGGCGGCGAGTGAAAAGTGAGCAGGCGCCGCTCAAATTTTAACTCCGCGCTAAAACTTCAGCGGCGACCGAGCGATGACCTAAAACCGAGCGGTGCCTGGGCGGCCGCCGCTCGGTGGCCGGGCAGCCGCCGGGCAGAATTGGTTAAAAACTCGCCGCTCGGCCGCCGAGCAGTCTACTTTTGGGTAATGTGACCATAGCATTAGGGAGTTTAGAACAATTATGAATTTTTGAGAAGGATTTGAGGCAAAGACCTCTCCCTGGACCTAGGTATGAAGGACTAGTTGTAATCTACTTCTCACTCAAATATCACATCAACACATTTTTTAAAACTGTTTTTGATATTCAGCAACTTGCTTAAATTTTGAGAAATTTTTAAAAATCTCAAAGTATAAGCATTTTTGTTGAAGTATGACATCAACAGAAATTTATGTACACATGTATTTTTTCATTATTTGTTGTATTCTGCAATGTTATAATGCAAATTTGATTTTGTTTAATTAAAAAAAGAAAAAGAATCTTATAAACATAATGATCTTTTTCCCTTCATAATCAACCTTTCAAAAGTATCTCCTAGACAGTTCATTTCTCAAAGCTACTCTACCAACTCCCTTTCTTTCCATTTCAGACTGCGAGCTGAGGATGACATGGGATGGGTTCAACGACCTTCAGCCTTTGAGTTCCAGAGCCTCCTTTCCAACCTGACTGCCATTAAGATCAGAGCAACCTACAGTGATAGAGGTTAGTCAGTAAATCCTTTAAAGCCCCACTGTCCTACTTGTAGCTACTTGCTCCCTCTATATAAAAAACTTCTTATCCCTTCTGGCCCATTAGTATTGACGGTCTTTAAAGGTACCGTAATACAAAGTAAGAAATTTAAATATCAAATATATCGGTGCTCCATATAAATTTCAAATAGAGCCTACGGCCAAACAATGATAGCTACGACCATGAAAATCTCAGAATATGTAGTTCTGATTTATAATTTTCAAACGGGAATAGAAAATCGGTTGATTTTAGTCAAGAAATATTGTTTTTGAAGCTAAAGTAATATAAATCTTGAGAGGGAGCTATACAACATAAAGAGTTTATTATTCACATTTACATCAGTTTAGACTCAATTTCAACCGCGACAAGGATCATTGAGTATTGTAGGATGGCATATGCTTCCAATATGTTAATTTGAACCACATTCATGACCCCATACCAAAACATTGTTCAAATATATGGCGGTATACCACAGTGGTTTTTATGTATGACATAACAATCGATTACAGTCAAACCTGTCTATTGAGGCTACCTATGGGAAACACAAAAGTGGCCATTGTAGACGGGCCTTTCTAGACAGCTGAAGTGCACACCAACATTACTGCAGAGCATCCTTAAATGCAAAATATTTGTCATAGTATAAGGATGTGATTTTTAACATTTTAAGGTCAGTGAGAGCCAAGATGTGATGGTTTGAGATTTTATTTAAAATTCAATCAATATCTTGATGCATTAAACAAAACCTTTTTTTATGAATCTTGACAGCAAAAATAATATGTCTGTATAAATTTAAAGGTATTACAAAGTTTTGGGAAATTTTGAAAATTGGGTGGATAGTGATTCTTTACAATTTTGATATATTTGGATGCCCCCGTGGATGTATTATAAGCACTATAAATTTTAGCCCCTAAAACACTTCTGCTTTCAAGAAAAATTGAATACAAAAATTTACCGGTGCGCCCGGTAAATTTTCATAAATTTCATATAGCGCCTACGGCCGTACCATGGTAGCTGCGACCATGAAAATCTCAGAATATATATTTATCATATATAATTTTCAAACGGGAATAGCAAATTGGTTGATTTTAGTCTAGAAACATTGGTTTTATAGCTTAATTGATATATTGACCTTGAGGGGTGCTATACAACATAAAGAGTTTATTATTTACAATTTCATAACTTTAGACTCGATTTCAACCGCGAAAACGATCACTGAATATTGTAGGATCACATTTGCTTCCAATATGTTCATTTGAACCAAATTCGTGACCCCATACCAAAACTTTGTATTACCTTTAAGAAAACACAACCTGTACAGAGTTCTGGAACAAATGCCATAATGCCAAGGGTGAATACTGTTCTTTCAGGTCAAGGACTGCTTGATGACGTCCGTCTGGTCAGTGGCCGGCGGTCAGTCGGTCCACAAAGCACCAGGGCTACATTCGTGGAGCTGTGCAGCTGCCCAACCGGCTATGTCGGTCAATTCTGTGAGTCCTGCGCTGCTGGCTACCGCAGGGACCCCTACGGCAACGGACCTTTCACCCGTTGCATCCCCTGCGAGTGCAATGGACATGCTGACTACTGTGATGTTGATACTGGTGAGATCACATGAAAAGCTCCGTTTCGATTTTCTCTTTTATTTATTCTTTTATATTATTTCTTAGCTTTGTTTTTTTTTATCGTCTGGTAGCCTAACTAATTTATACTTTCCCCCATCTCTCCCCTCTTCTCATCCTTTTGTTCTCTTTATCATCTCTCCTCAACTTATCATTTTTGCTTTTCCTTTTTGATTTTTTCTACATGTATCTTTATATTATGAGTATTAATTCATTTGATCTAAATAGATGCATTTCTTTAGGGTTATCTCGTGCTATTCTTTTTTTTCTATGCAATTGGAGGCAAATTTGTCTCTGTTTTCGAAATACTGATGAACAGAAATAAATGTGAATCTGGTTATGCATTTAATTAAAGTCTCTCTGCAGCATCCTCCTAATGAATTGCATAGTGTAGTTTAATTTAATTTGAATGAATTTGATTTGGTTCCTAGGTGAATGTAATTGTAACCACAACACCATGGGTACAAGCTGTAAACTATGCCTGAATCTGGTTATGAATTTAATTAAACTCTCTTTACCATCCCTGCAATGCAAAGTGTAGTTTGATTTGATTTAATTTAATTTGAATGAATTTGATTTGATTCCTAGGTGAATGTATCTGTAACCACAACACCATGGGTACAAGCTGTAAACTATGCCTGAATCTGGTTATGAATTTAATTAAACTCTCTTTACCATCCCTGCAATGCAAAGTGTAGTTTGATTTGATTTAATTTAATTTGAATGAATTTGATTTGGTTCCTAGGTGAATGTATCTGTAACCACAACACTATGGGTACAAGCTGTGAACTCTGCCAGGATGGTTTCTATGGTAACGCCCTTGAGGGCACGGCCTATGACTGCACACGCTGCCCCTGCCCCGGTGGAACCAACTGCTTTGTTGATAATCTGGGTGATGTGGTCTGTACCCAGTGCCCATCAGGCTATGTTGGTAAGTTCATAGGGTATCCCTCAGTGTTAGGGTGCCACTGGAATTCTGGAATGGGAGGATGGGGAGGGGGGAATGGGGTCATATGATATTCTGACAAGTTAAAAAAAAAAAAATGTTCTCAATTTTTCTATGGTGAAGAAGAAAAAAAAGGTAATCACATATTCATGTTTCTCAAGGGTCTAACATTTGAAAGAGGATAGGGAGCACAAGAACCAAATTGGGGGGGGGGGGGGGCACATATTTCTTTTCAGTTCTTAATCTTTGGTTTTTAATAGGGAGGGGTGCAAGCCAATATACACACATACATGTACATTTATTTTGGATATATTTCAGGCTTACCTAATAAAACTAACCGGTACTTATATACATGTATGTACATTTGTATATATATTTTATCTTAATTTTGTGTATTCATTTTTTTCTTTAAGGAAACCGCTGTGATTACTGTGCTGATGGTTATTACGGTGACCCTACTGGCATCCAGGGCCAGCGAACGGCCTGCGGACAGTGCTACTGTAACTACAACACTGACCCCAATTCAGTCGGCAACTGTGACAGGTAAGAACTACAGTGACCGTCGCCTTTCCTCTCTCCCACTCCAAAACATATGGAATTAAAAAGAGAAAAAATGTAGAACTTCTCACAGACATCGTTTTGGATAGGGTAGATGTATTTTACAAAGTGCTATTATAACTATGACCCCAATACTGTTCAGAAACTGACGGAAGCATAGAGGCACTATGAAATGGGCCACATTTAGGAGCAACATCCATTATATTGATTGATCCTACCCCTACAAAATTGTCTTCCCTCTTAAAATCAACAAGAAAAATAAAGGTTTTTATATAGTTCAGCTTCTTTGAAGCTATAAAAGGAAACCGGCTTTATGGATGTCTTAAATCACTTACTCCGGAAGTAGGAGAAACAGGAAATGCCCTCTGCCACCAATATTCCAAGAGCTGTTATTCATATCATGGGGGCAATTGCCATGGAGCAACTGTCATACAATTTAGTAATAGTCTTGAGTGTTGTGGACAATGCAGTTTTTAATGATAACTTCATTTGGCTTAGAGAAGAGAACAGTATAATTTTTATGATTTTATTTCTGGAAAGTAATCATTTACTACATTCTATCAATTTAAATTTAGCTCTTTAACAGCAACAGATTCTGGAAGGGTGATTAAGAAATCATCATGTAAAGGAACTGTTTTAGTGTGAATGATGCCAAATGATGAATTTTGTCGCTATCCTTGTAGGTTCACTGGAGAATGTCTCAAGTGTGTCTTTGACACAGGAGGATTCTATTGTGAGAACTGTTTACCAGGTTTCTATGGCAATGCACTTGGTAGTCCCAAGGGAGAGCAGTGTCAGGGTGAGTGTTTGATTTTGCTTCTTAGAAGTGGTGTTTACGCACTTTATCTTCTCCAAGAAATGTTACATCATGGCTTGCTTTAGAAAAAGATTTAAGATACTATTTGTTCTTTAATTATACATGTTGACAATTTTTTTGCATTTCCTTTGAAATTATTGCCATATTTGTGATAAAGGGTAATCATATTTTTAAATTGTTAATTAAGCATTTTATTTCATTTTGAATAAACATTAAATGAACTTCTCTAATGACCATTTCTGTATGTTAATCCATAGCCATGCAGATTGTCTTAGATTGTCAACAATTATTTGTATTTTCCACTCTTTCATAGTGTTTAAAAAAATAAATGAAATAAACGATGTGAAAGAAAATTACAAATAAACAAGAAATTGTCAATTTGTACTTGAAAAAAAGTAATGATAAATGTCACCCTGGTATGCCAATTCCAAGACTTCAATATTTATTTCTGATTAAATCACTCTTGTTCAAGAATGGCAAAATGTACTGCGAGAGAAATAGACTCAAATGTTCCAGCAATTTTCACACTTTCCGCTCAAATACAATTTGAAATTCAAATCATTCTTGATCTAAAAGTAAAATGTCTCTAAAAGTTTATACTAAACTGCTATGGGTTTAACAGTTCCTTCATACATGTAACAATAGTTTGAATAATACTCTTTGAAATATGACCTTTCATGCAACATTGTGATTCTACTTTCTCTCTCTCTTTTAAATATCCAGCCTGCAACTGCTACGTGAGTGGCTCGACTAGTAACGAATGTGACCAATCCAATGGCCAGTGTAGCTGCATGCCTTTTGTGACCGGCCGTGACTGCAGCGAATGTGAAGCCGGCTACTGGAACATAGACGGTGGGCGTGGCTGCGAGCCTTGCTACTGTGAAAGCACCGGGTCAACGTCTGACCAGTGCGACATCCGCAGCGGTCAGTGTCCTTGCAAGCCGGGAGTGGACGGTCTAAGGTGTGACCAGTGCCAGTATGACCATTATGACTACTCTGTAGAAGGATGTACTCGTAAGTCCTTCATTTAGTAAAACGATGTAATCATTTTTCATGTTGTGTACAAGAAGCTTTCAATGATACATGTATATCCTTATAAATTTGACTGGAAATGCAAAGGTTGTGGGTTAGATCCCGACATGCGACTAATGTCTTTGGCAAGGCATTGATAAACATTGCCACTCCATACCCAGGAGAGAAAGGGGGACCTGGTAGGATGACAAAAGCTGTTGTGATGATGATTGCCATATGCTCTCACAGTGATCATATGGTAGGAGTACTCCCCAGGGAGTGGAGATGGTACACACTGTGCGACAGAAAATCCGATGACGGGGGTTATAATATCTGTAAATGCTTCAGATGGTGTTTTGTATTAATCGCTATATAAATCTGATTTATTATTATTAATTTTTATGAGCAGAAAGAGTATATTCATGTACAATTACAGATCTTGACTTTGTTGTATTACCATGTGGCATTTGATGCTAGAAGTTTGTTAAAGGAAAATAAATATAAAATCATTATAGTGAATACATGTTGACAGTTCAAAATCCTTGTTGTTTTTTAATAGGAGGTTGCAGTTTTTCAACTTTTTGGTGCAGTTTCTGTTCATCGATTTCTTTTCAGATAATGTACTTGACTTTTTTCATGTGAAAAGTGTATCAAATTCATGAAGACAAGAATTCTAGTATTACCAACTTGAAGAAGAATTTCGGATAAATTTAACTAAAAACTGCATATAAAAAGCTCCAGTCCTCAAAAAGTACAATTAAATATATGAGCATCCAGGAGGAATGCCATTGAGAGTTATGAATTCAATCTAAATGTCTGCTTTTAATATAATCCTTGTTTATCAGAGACTCTCATAAACCTTATCTATTTCTCTCTCTGTAGCCTGTGAATGCAATCCCCAAGGATCCCTGTATGCCAATTGCACAGACGATGGTGTGTGCGACTGCCAGCCAGGAGTCATTGGTGACAAGTGTGATTCCTGTGAGGAGAACTTCTACAACATTGCCCTGGGCTGCATACGTAAGTACAGCAACATAACATTGACCTGGGCCCTGTTTCATAAAACTTGATATCGATAACAAGTTACAAGCTAGTGTTATAAGCTACTGAAATCCTGGCATTCGATTGGCTGAGAACAAATTTGTCATAGAAATTTAGCAGTTGTTATTTAACAAGTTTTTATGAAACGGGGCCCCTGAACCTAATTTAAATTTATGAATATTTATAATGAGCGAAGTGTTGATATCAAATGTTTCATTGTTAGATAAGTCCTGTTCATCTTCTTTTGGGAGTATTCTCATGTTATAATTACTTACCTCTGTATCATCAAGCTCTACTCTAAACTAAACTACACTTTACTTTTAACCAAATGAAACTCTAAAGGAAATTATGATCTTCTGCACACAGAAACTGACGACCCTGTCCCTTTAAAGGGATTGAGTAACTTTGTCTCAGATTCTGAAACAAAATTCTGGATTTAGCTCATGCTGCAATTATAACTATAAACCTTTACCTGGTAGGTCAGTCAGGAACTTTTACGAGCCACATGTCTGATTATCAAGATATTTATGATTGGAAATCAAAATTTAAAAATTCGTTTTTTTAACGATTTTGATGACACTAACCTCTATTGGGGAAAATGAGTATGGTAAAACCGGTCACTCAAAGATTTTTAATTTTTTGAGGCACTTTATAATCATTTTGTTAGGGCTTCAATATTACACCATATCACAGACACTGATAACACGTAGGGCCGTGCATCTCAGATTTAACATTGTTAAACGATGCCTTTAACCTTTGACCTCACATCCTTTACTCCACCCTCCCCCATACAGCCTGCCCCGAGTGCTACAATCTAGTGAGGGATAACGTGAACATGCATCGCGACAACCTAGATGCCCTGAGGGACAAGATCAACCAGATCTCCAGCAACCCCACCGTCATCAACGATACAGACTTTGAGATGCGACTGAGGGAGCTCGAAGGGCTCCTAAATCAGACCATTGACGACGCTCAGAGAGTGACAGGTGAGAGATGGAGATGGGACATTAATGATGATGGATTGATGGGTGGATTGATTGAGGAACGAGAGAAGATGATGATGATGAACAGCATTTGTATGGCTCCATATATCTGTTTAAAAAAACATTAACAAAAACGGGCGCAAGCTCCTCCAATAATATTAGCATTTAAATTTCTGAAGGAAGATGTGAGTTTTTAGTGAAGCTTTTAAGTGGTCCAGGATGTCAATTTCACAAATAGATGAAGGGAGGGAATTCTGCAGGCGAGGAGCAATAGAGGAAAATGCCCGGTCTCCATATCCCTTGAGATGAGTAATGGGCATCTGGAGAGTAAGGCCAGATGAGCGAAGTCCAGGGCGAAGATTAGAGAAAGGAAAGAATGATCAGGGTTTAGACTGGCAATGTTAAAAATGATGATGTTCACATCAATCATGATGATGATGATGATGGGTTTTATTGATATATTGATGCTGGTGGTGATAAAGATGATGCTGACAATGGGAGATGGTGTGAAGGATGATAATATTGTTGGGAATGAGATAACATTTTCTTGTTGGTAGGGGTGAAATTGGTAATGATACTGATGGTGATGGTGATTTTAATTATGATGATGTTGATGATGATGATGATGATGGTGATGGTGATGGTGATTGTGACTGTGATGTTAATTATGATGATGTTAATGATGATGATGATGATGATGATGATGAGGATGATGGTGATGGTGATGGTGATGGTGATGGTGATGGTGATGGTGATGGTGATGGTGATGGTGATGGTGATGGTGATGAGGATGATGGTGATGATGATGATGATGGTGATGATGAGGATGATGGTGATGATGAGGATGATGGTGATGATGATGATGGTGGTGATGATGATGGTGATGGTGATGGTGATGATGATGATGATGATGATGATGATGGTGATGATGATGATGATGGTGATGGTGATGGTGATTGTGACTGTGATGTTAATTATGATGATGTTAATGATGATGATGATGATGATGGTGATGGTGATGGTGATGATGATGATGATGTTGGTCATGATGCTGATGGTTATGCTGATGGTGACGGTGATGTTAGTTATGATGATGATGATGATGACGAAGATGACAAGGACAACGACGACGATGATGATGATGTTGACAATATACCCAATTTATTATCTTTCAGCTGAGGACCGTACCTTAGCCGATAATCTGAACGCCATTAAGGATGATCTAGGAGATCTCAGACTTGCCTTAGCTCGTATCAGGGCGAAGATCAGCCAGGCAGATGGAGTCACAGAGGCTGCCAAACAAGGTCAGTATGACACACCCACCCACCCCCCCCTCCCCCCCCCCCCTCCCCCTGGCTCATGCAAATATTTGGGCCATGTCATATAATAATAATAATAATACATAACATTTATTAGGCGCTTAATACTGATGTTTCTAAGCGCACAGTGTTCTGATTAAGAGAAGACTATAACCCGTAGAATTAAATTAGAAGAAAAAGCAAAAATACAAAAGTAACATAGATAAGGTAAGAAAAACAGTGGCAATCAACTAAATAAAGACAAATATGGTGCGCACCTCCATTGACCGACGCACAACTGCAATTTACAATTTGAAAAGATAGGTTTTGAGTAGAGATTTGAATTGAGATACAGAGGGGGCGCGGTGAATAAAGGCGGGCAGTTTGTTCCAGAGAGCGGGGGCAATAACTGAAAAGGCGCGGTCACCATACCGGGTGTTAGTGCGGGGTCCAGGTGTTAACAGTAATGTGGAAGATGAACGAAGTGTTCGTGACGACGTACGGGAACGTAAGGATATGAGATCGGAAAGGTAAGAGGGGGCTAAGCCATTGATAGCTTTGTAGCACAGGAGAAGAATTTTGAAGGATATGCGGTGGTGAATTTTAAGCCAATGTAGTGAGTTCAATATTGGAGTTATGTGCTCTGATTTACGCTAGAGAGTCACAAGCCGAGCAGCGCTATTCTGTACCCTTTGAAGTGGGACTAGATGTGACTGAGGGAGTTGCGATTGATTTAAAGCCCGTCTGTACTAGTTTGGCCAGGGGGGATTAGACCTATCTGCAAGGTCACTGACAGGTGGTTATTTCATCAAATCAGCTCTCAATTAAGAAAAAGAAGATCATGGGTGACCAGCAGGCACTGATTAGGCATTGTTTGCCATAAAGAGGGCCCAAGTAGCTATAAGTAGTACAGTGGGGCTTTAAGGTCTTGAAATCTTTCTGGTCTAAATCGACAGTACATATTCCAAACAGGGTTGTCACCAGTGCATAATGCACTTGGTACTTATATCCATGTAGTCTGAATGCACAGACTCCCATTTGACACTTCAACACAGTTTTCATAACGTCTTGAGCAGAGCCTAGCTAGCTCAGTCAGCCTCTGGCTGTTGAGCAGCTTAAGTACAGAGCCAATGGTATGCAGTAGACCGTGCATTGGCCATAGTCTCACATATCAGACACAGACTGCAAACTGGTGCTAATACAAAGAACGGGGAATTTCCAATTAATATAAAGACATTCTTTCTTAGCAGTCAGGTAAAACAAACAAACATTGCACAGAATGGCCCTAAACTGTGTACCCTACGTGATGCCTTTCTGCTCGCTCAAAGCTTTGTTCAAGCATCCCACAATTGAAGTGCTTCTCTCCTTTGTTATTTCAGATGTTGCCGAGGCGATGGCCATCATTGATCGTCTCAAGCGTATGTTGCCTTCTGCACAGGAATACCTTGACAACGAGGGTTGGGCGCTGTTGGAGAAACTGAGGGGACTCACAGCTAACATGTCTGCTCAAGATAGGCTGATGCAAGAAATAGCCCGAGAGGCCAAGCAACTAGCTGATAAGTAAGTCTTTATTCCAATTGTTTTCTTCCCCCTACCCCAAAAGTTTCACAATGAAGTTATCGTGGGTGGATTGATTCTTATGCTCAAGAATAAGCTACCATGAAAAGGTGCTCAATCATTTAAGGAATTTTTTCCTACCAGGTACCCATTTTTCCTCACCTGGGTGGAGTGTAGCAAATGTAGATAAATGTCTTGCCAAAGACATTAGTGTCGCAGCGGAACTCGAACCGCGAGCCAGGTGATACACAATGTTCTCATGATCACGTTTAGGTGGCTATATTGTTTTTACAATGATATATAATATGATATTTGCTATTTTGTATTTGTGCCCTGCAGTCACACTGAGATGGCATTGATGGTGGAGGAGACGTCAGGGAGAGCTCTGGAGATTGCCTACCTGGCCTTGGATGCTGCACGGGACAGTGGAGACGGTGGGGACCTGGAGGCAATGGTAGAAGGAGTGGAGCGCAAGTAAGTGGGGATTAGGAGAATAATGAGAAGGAGGAGGAGGAGGAAAACGGGGATGATGATGCGGATGATGTTGATAGTGAAGATAATATTAATGTTGATGGATTTGATAGTTGTGGTGTTGATGACAATGGTGAAGATGATGATATAGATGGTGATGTTCAAAGTAATGTTGAATTTGTTTTTGTTGATGATTATTGATGATGATGACAATGATGATGATGATGATGATGATGTGGAGGATGATGATGATGAGAGAGAGAGAGAGAGAGAGAGAGAGAGAGAGAGAGAGAGAGAGAGTGGAGCTGGGGGGGGGGGGGTGTTGATAATGATGTTAATGATGATGAGGAGGAGGAGGATGATGGCAATAGTGATGATTGTATTGATGATTATGGTGGTTAAGTTCATGCTTTCAAAGATTATAATAAGGATAACGACTATGACAAGGATTATTTTTTCCTGTTTATGATGATGAAGGATGATGAGAATAATTTGATGATTATGAAGAAGGTATTAAAGATAATGATCTTGATGAAGTGATAATCCTGATGTTGAGGATGATATTATTAAGTTTGAAGATGATGCAGATAACATTGATAATGATAATAATGATGCTATGAATCATTCCACTTTTTCTCATCTATCTCCTATCATCAGATATGTGGATGCCCAAGAACTGTTCAACCAGGCTTCGCAAGCTGCTGATGAATGCTTCGAGAGAGCACAACGTGCTGCAGAAGAGGCACTCCGCCTACTCACCAAGGCTAACATGCCCCTCTCGCCGATTGATGTCAACTCTCTCCTTGATGCAGCCAATGATATAAGCTACAGAGTAAGTCATTGCATGTACAGTCAAACCCGTCTTAGCAGCCACCTCTCTATAAAGGTCATCTGTATTGTCCCCCTATAGGAAGAAACATGTGTTGCAGAACCTGTGTAGAAAGGCCACCCATCTTTAATGGCTAGTTTTCCCTTGAGTGTTCTTAATAGACAGGTTCGACTCTAAAGACCACCCATCTACATGTACAAATGCCGGTTTTCTTGGTTTTCCTAAGATGGTTTTTATAGACAGGTTTGACTGTATTTTTTGTAGAACCTGTCTAGTAAGACCACCCATCTACAATGGCCAGTTTTTCTGGTTTGAGTTTGAGTTTAATGTTATACTCTCTATTTCACCCATGAGGCTTCCTCCTATATTATATATATATACATGTTGGTTATACAATGTATTTGCTTATTTGAGATTGGTTCAAATATCTACATCAGTTATCATGCTTTAAATGTGAACGTAACCCATTCTTGTTTTGCGCCCGTGCAGGCAAGGCAACTGATGGACGAAGCCAATGCCTTGAGGCGAGAGAACGCCGATCTCCTGGCCCAGGTGGCGGAGGACGCCAGAACAGCCGCTGATCTGCTGGACCAAGCCGTCGCAGCTGAGAACGTGAGTACTTCATTTATTTCAAAGTGCGGTCCATTTACCTTAATCTATGCACATGTGTTTTCCACACCCTTACAGGGTCTACTTACAGTCATGTTTGTGCGTGTTTGCCAAATAACCCGCTATTTTCTGACTCTGGATATTATCCCGAAGCTAGAAATTGCGTGTTCACCAGACTTTCATCACAAACTAGCTCGGACGGGCATAAACTAGCCTGCTTTTTCCCAAATAGCAGGATATTTTGGAAAACAAGGCCAAGATTTCTCTGTATATTTTCTTGATCGAATATCCCGCTAAATGCAAATTCGAGCTGATGAAAACAGACCTTTTGTGCATTATCGTTTGATCCGGAATGCTAGGAATTACCAAGATGCATGAATGTAAAGAGCAAAAGTCCCAGATTGTTTGCTGTCTATTTCCAATGCCATTCTTGAATAAGAGCAATTCTATTCTAACTTATATATCTAATTATTAATGTCTAACAAAATATTAAAAAACAATAAATGCATGAGAAATGAAAACAATGAAATCTACAGAAAATTGATAAAACAATAAAATTCAACAGAATTGAATTTGTCATTCGTTAACTGTGCTTTACATAATTTTTTTTCTTCTTAAAAATTAAGATCAAACTTCATTCCTCAGTTTTTGAATGAAATACCAGTAGAGACATGGACTTGTATGTAAACAACGACATACAATTTATATGTGCATGAGTGTTAATGAAGTAATAGGTTTGGGAAAAAATTGCGCTGTCTGTGCCAAATATTGTGTCAATTACACCTTCCCCGGCAGAGAACATGGAAGGGGGGGGGGGGGGGGGGTCAATCTTATTTTATTTCAGGACTTCAATATAGCTATATTTTAGTCAACTCCTCTATGTCTGATTTATAGAAAAAATGCCACATTTCATGGAGACTATTATCTTTCGCATCTGTGATGATTGCAGGGCCCTCAAGTGAGAGAGAGAGGTCAGTATTAATACTGATTAGACTACGCTTGGTATACAAGACATATAATTACTATTATTATTATTTCTATACAGTTGATTGCTCTGTTGCTGGCCAAGGCTGATAATGCTCGTTCCATTGCCTTGGAAGCCAAGAGGAAAGGAGATGAGACACTTCAAGAAGCCAAAGACATCCTCAGGGTATTACAAGGTAATAGAGCATATCAGGTTATTAACCTATTCAGGACAGGATTTATTGTAAGGGCTAAACTGATCATGTGCTGTTCTTCACATTGGCAAAAAAATATTTTTCTTTGAGATTAATTACAAAGTCTCTGAAAAAAAATACAAGGTTAGGAACTTAGTTGAAATTTTGAAAAAATGGTGAATTTTTATTTAAACAAAAATGATCTTGAACCTCTTACTGTGTTGCCAACGTAAGAATTTAATCCTTATTTTCACTTTTAAAAATCGTAGCATCAAACATGATATGGTCATGCAACTGTTGTAAATGTCTAATAGTTAGCTCAATGAGGGCTCATTCAGATTGTGACGTGGTAAATCACTACAAAGAATCTCATATGTTTTTTGTACATGTAAATGAATGGCAACTGAGCAGAACAAAGCTCTTTCCTGTATTGACTGCGCTTTATGTTATAAGATAAATAAATGGGAAAGGTATTACACTTAATGTCATTATAAAAAAAAATTGCTGCAGTTTTGCTGCATCATATTTGAATAGAGAGAGAGATTTTGTGAAGAATTTTCTTGTAACTGATCTAAATTTCTTGTTCGCTCATAACTGAAATCCTGTAAGTTAAAAATTGACAGCTTCATAGGAAAGGTTTTATAATTGAGTTCAGGGGAGTGTTTCACAAAGACTAAGATCGACTTTAAGTTGCATTTAACTATAGCAGGCTGTCACTAGTTCCTCTTACCATTCCTGGCATTGGTTTCTCAAGGGACGTACAAATTGTGGCCACAAATCTACAGAATTTACCTTTTTTGATAGTTCATTATTGAAGGAAAAATATTGCCTAAAGATCATAATTGAGAGACCAATGGTGAGAGCAACCAGTGACATAACTGGCCTAGCTGCCATAGTTCAAGTCCTACTTAAGTTGATCTCAGTCTTTGTGAAACACCCCCCTGTACGTTGCTTGACCATAATCTCTGGTTTGCTCAGGATTCAACGAGGAGATCGAAGAGAGCAAGCAGGCAGCTGACGATGCTAAGCTCAGAATCCCTGACATCGAGGCTATGATCAACCAGGCCAACATCACGGCCCACAATGCATCTGACGCAATCGCAGCCGCAGAGGGCGATGCCATGAAGGCACGAGACTACGCCAGGATGGCAGAAGGAAACGCAACTTTAGCTTCAGAGGTAGCTACATGTACATGTATTTCTACAAACCTTTGAATATAAGATAATATTTTGGTAGAACACAAAGAACACATTTTGCAAAGACTCCTGCCCAGGTTGTCTTGAGCTTAGAGTTTTACAGGTTAAAGATGAAGTTGAGTTCTGGTCATGCGATTGCATTGTGAAAGAAACGATGTGGAATTGACTAGAAAAGGTTGATCATCTAGCATATATGTATTGGTGTGTACTGCAAGGTTCTGGAATCATCAAAATGATAAGAAATTTGGCCAAGTCTTGGTAAAGTTACAAACATTGTACACAGAAAGATGTATATTGGACTACACGAACACGTGGCGGAAAAATCCTACCCTGGATTTTTATGATGTTACATGACATATTTAGAATATGAAGGCATTTGAAGAGCCATGCTTTTCAGGGAATATGTCTTATCCGATGTTCTTCCACACTTGCATAATAAGAATGATAACGCTCACAAATTATTTTTCACCTCTTCCCAGAACTCAACCTTCTCTTTAAGTAATGTTACCATATCTCTGGAAGCGTAAAAGGACCCTGTGATACATTTGCTGCAATATATTGGTGGATTTTTTAATGACCTTTTTAGAACTCCTTGAGTCTTAAGCCTCATTTAGACATGACAGAGTAAACCACTAAAACGTTTGATGTGGAAATGCGAAGTGAGAGTCAGAAAAGTAATGACATCACAATCTCACAGCTGTAAAAGACATAGCTGTGCTCAACAATAACCCTCATGTGTACTCACTGCTCTGTTTTGTTTATATGTTAGAGATACAGAAATGCACCAAGCTTTCCTCATTAAATTTTGTTGGGTGTCGGATGATAATCCCAACCCTTTCCAAGTGAGGCTATCTAAAGCCCCACTGCACTACTTATAGCTACTTGCGCCCTCCATATAGCAAACATTGCCTAATCCGTGCCTGTTGGTCCCCCATGATCCCCTTTTTCTTATGTTAATTGAGAGCTGATGTGATGAGATAACCACCTGTTGGAGACCTTGCAGGGAGGTCTAATTTCCCCTGGCCAAACTAGTGCAGATGGGCTTTAGAAAGAAGAGAAGACAGAAATGGGCTTAGTATGTTATTGAAATTCAGAGTATTTCAAGTATTTCCCCTTTCTTGTCATAATACTTTCATTCTCTTGTGATCTTGTGCTCCGTCTTCAGGCTGCCAGGGGGGTCAGGACCGACGCCGAAGCCACCATGCTTGAGGCACAGGAACAGAACGACCGCGCCACCGACCTCGCTGCTGATGCCATGGAAACCATGATGAGACTCAACGCCATCGAGGGCCAGGCAGAGGACGATGGGAATATGGCAGATCGGGTAAATATAGTGATAATGATATATATATTTGGTTCTTGTATAATGCTCATATTTCGGTATATACAGTTGACCTTGACCTTGATCTGAGCCTTCCACACCATCTGGGAGATGTGTGATGGCTTCTTCTTCATGACCTCAAGCCAGATCTTTCTATCGTGTGATGTTCTGGTCGCTTCTGTGAGCGATCCTAGGCATCTAATAGCACAATGACAGTTGACAACTAAAGTATTCATGTATGTTTCCACAGTGGAGTGAAGAGAATAATGAATTTCCCAGAATCTTATTCATCCCAACTAGAACTCAACCTTCTTTTTAAAATCGATTCAAATTGCAGGCTCAGGAGAAGGCGAATGCTGCCAAACAGGTGACGGGTGCTGCCTTACAGGCTGCTGAGGAGGCTCTGGCTCAACTCCAAATGATAAAAGGAGAGCTAGGTAAGTGTACCCAGAAGTTTGATGGATGTGACCACTATAGACAAGTGGCCTTTCTGTAGAGGTGACATCTTCTCATTCCAAATCCAACCCATTTTAGATTTGACACCATATGTAGCTCCAAATAAAACTAAGCTTTGCACCAGATCATACCGAAATCAAATCTCTTTAAGATTGACACCCTGTTTGACACCAAACAGTTTGCTTCATCCTGCTCAGATGGTGCTTCACGAACCTGGACAGGCTACAAAATTCAACACTAATCCAGTTCCTGTTTGATACCCAGCTCAAACTTGGCAGCATATCGAACCCATCACAACTTTATTTGCAACTTAAACCTGCGCACTTAAAAATAAAGCCAAACAAAACTTGACACAACCCCACTTAAACACGACAGTTAGCACCAACGTTGTCTCTTGATTGACACCTAACTCAAGCTTCTCATGAAATCAAACCCATTACAAATGTAACATCCAAAGTGACACCCAACTTGACACCAAACACCTTGGTTCACCCCCTTCAGACTCTTGATTGACACCTAACTCGAGCTTCTCACAAAATCAAACCCATGACAAATGTTACACCCAAAGTGACACCCAACTTGACACCCAACACCTTGGTTCGCCCCCTTCAGATGGCGCTGGTTCTATAGACCTGGAGAGACTACAGGACCTGGAGGATGAACTGCTCAACGTCAACGCCACCATAACCTATGACCTCAGGCTAGACGACACCATGGATGAACTACGGGCTTACGCCATGCAGCAAGCAGGCTGGATCTCAGCGTATCAATTTGACCTCAGTGAAATACGAGCGGAGGTAAGAACCCTCGACCTTTTCATCTATTTTATTGCCATGCTGATGTCCATTTTATCTTTTCTTACAGATCAAGATGTCCATTAGACCAGTGTCTACCCTTCCATTGTTGTTATTTTGTTTATTTATTAATATGTTATTGTTTTATTATTATCATTTATTCTTTACGAAAGTCAATGTACAGTCTGTCTTTCACATTATTATAACATTTTTTTCTTTTGTAGATGTTCATTTTTTAAATATTATATATACAATGTATTTTCTATTTGTACACGTTTATGTGGCTATGTATTGTATATATTTATATATAATTGTATTATATTTTTTTTCTGTATTACCATAGTCCATATAGGATCTATGTATTTCAGATTATCTTATGTTTTATTGATCTTCTATATATTTTCTAATTTTATGTGTTATTTTACGTTGTATTACTTATTATTCTTTAATTACCACTGTAAAGTCGCCTCAAAATAAGCCATAATTTTATCCTCACATCAGCAGCTCGGCAAACCTTTGGAAAATGCAAAGATGTGATATCTTCTTTTTATCGCCAAGTATTTAATCTTTATCCTACATGTACACTTTTGGGATGGGGGATTTATGAATCACCCGAAATCTGTACTGTATTTTACTTTGATTCCAATAGATGTCAACTCTGCACCATGATCAGTCATGTTTTCATTACCAATCTTTCATTTGTTGATTAATGTTTGTAAATGTTATCACTGCACAGCATCTTGTTTTTCACTCACTTGCACAGTGTATGATTCAATCTCACAATCACAGTCTAAAAGACATTTCCAAAACAACCATGTGATTAATCTCTGAGAGATCGACTGTCTATCGATAAAGAAGAGCTGAAGATTGAACAAGCATGCATAGGATACAATTGTTCTTGTACAGGCACTGAAATGTTGATAAAAGTTTATTTAGTTTAAACACAATTTCCATGCCCAACTGGATCTAAGAGGATATGAATTTCTTTTCTCAAAATAGGAGGCTTTTCTCTTTTTAAAGCTTATTTCTTTATTTTCATCAATATTGTGAATGTTCAAGCATCAGTTTTGTTTTCATTTGTATTGATCTTGAGATTGTGAAATCATTTTTGTTTTTACAGCTATTGATGTTATAGAATGTCGACACTCATTTTACTGTTACCCGATCTGACATTTCTCTAAAAGCACACATACATAGAAAGGCGACATGCGACTGGTGGAGATGTTGCTAAAATTGTGTTTGGCTAACATTCTATCTTCCATACATGGTTATCTACAGGTTACAAGTCTCTCGCTCATCGCCGCTAAACTGCCCGATTTCTGCCCCTTTCCCACTAAGTTGGAACCAGTCTAAACTGGTTCCAACCCACTCCCCCCCACACACATGATCTGGCACCAAGCACTCCCTCAATATGGTATGATTCTATGAGTTGCAGGTTTGACCCTTAACCTCTCCAGCATGACAAAGTGACCTTCACCCTATTAGAACAGGAACCAATCACTGATCACCGTACATGCACATGTGCCAACTTCATGTCAATATTCCAGCGTGCTTCTTGAACCCCTTGAGGTGGCTTCAAAACTAGCATTCATCTGAAATTTGGCTTTTACCCTTACTCCTTCTTCCTCTTGCAGATGTAGAGTATCAAAGTAAAATATTACAAAAAAAGGCTGGCTGCGATAAAAATTACCGCGGCATCCATGATGACGTACTGCATTCAGGTTGTTTGCCAGTCAGTGCATGACATCCTTAATGCTACATGTACTTGGCTTAGTTACATGTACTTCAGAACAAAACAAAAAATATGATGGGCAAGTTTTCCCTGTCAATTATACCAGGGTACTAGGGTAATACATATATCATTGCACATTTCAACCAGAAGAGTTGATTTGGTCAATGTCAATACTTTGATACTCTAGAGTGCTGTTATATTTAGATCTTACTTTTAGTACACTCCCTCCCTCCCTCCCCGTTTAATCATGAGGTGTTCCACATGAATATCCATTAATAAGTAGGCTTTTACTTTCCTTACTCCCATTGCTTAGTTCAGATAAAGTGCTGTGACTTTTAACCCTGTATTGAGTTGACCCCATCCTCCCCAGTCTTTAAGCTTTGTTCAGCTTCACTGCGTACTGTTACCCCCAAACTAAATACATGTATGTATGTGTACCCAGTTACTGAAAAGAAATAGTGTTCCAAAGGAGTATTATCCCAGCTTGTATGTGATGTAACCCATATTTCCTGCTTCGGCATTAACTCAATTTGGAAGTATATGAAAGAGTAAGCTCCGTTTTGGCCATCAACAGACAAACAAGGTATACATGCGTATGTACTGTCTGTCTGTGTACATGTATACAAAGCAGCGTTTATAAAAGATGATAGTGCTTGTGGTCACCAATTACTCCAGTGATGAATGAAAGTCAACAGTATACAGTGTATAAGTATAGAAATTCATCGACATATAAAACCATGGCTTTTCAGCAAAAGACAGCAACTATCCAATCAACAACGACAACAAAAAACAAATCCCCATCACCTACATGTATCCTGGATTGTAGCTGCCGCAATGTTGGTTAGCAAGACCCATTCTTTTATTGAAAAGCCTTGATTTTATTAAGCTTTGTTTCCTTAAGCTACCAAGATAGTATTAGGTAAATACAAGTATTCTTTATTTGGTTGATATGTTGATATTGTTTATTTCATCTTGCATGTTCAGGTGCTCAGTTTGGAACGAATAAGAGATGCTCTACCAAATTTTTGCCCTCGTGAGCTGGGCATTGAGACGCCGGCTGTAAGGCCAGGATCCAGGGGGGATATCCCCCCAAACACATAAAACAGAACCTCAGCAATGTGAGCTCTTTAGCAAAAGTAGATTGAAGATTTGAAGCTTGTAGATGAAGAAAAAGAAGAAGGGGAAGAATAGGAGCTTTGTAGCAAGGTGCATGAAAATGTAGGCAGAGAAAATGAGCGACGGGATGTCAATGTAGTTACAGATGCTTTGTAGCAGTGTATTTCATTCATTCATTTCATTTGATATCAACATTTTCAGATACATTGTATTTCAGCATGAAAATAACTATACATTTAGTAAATAGATCCAACAAATGGCAAAAGCTATTCAAGGGTTTCCCGTTCAGTACACCATAATTCATGATAATAAATGGACCATTAAGAATGAACATTGAATCACAAAGAAGTACTTAGGTTTGCTCTAACATTGAATTATTTTGTTTCTTATGAAATATATTCCCAAATAATTATTACTCAAACATATATACATGTACACTATGCACAGTAATCTATTTACACAATCTGATCAAAATACGTTGATTAAATTATTCACATGAAGAGCTACAGCTGACAAACAGTTTGGGATGATACAGTGAGCATTCTAGGTGTTCACATCGAGCCTACGTTGTAGCAGTCTTCTAGAAGAATTAAGGGAGATAATAGAATATTGTAGCAATATTAGAAAGAATAAGCTTTGTAGAAGAGTAGAGGGAGAGCAGAAGCTGTATTGATGTAGTTACAAGTGTATACCGGTATGTAAAGACTGCATTTATGAGAATTTAGCAGTTGTACTGTAGCAGTGCTGGGGGAGAGAAAAGGAGCCTAATAGAAAAGAAAATTGCTGCATTGGCTTATACTGGGGAGAGAAAAAGAGCTTTATAGCAAGAACATTCCTAGCCTCCAAGCTTGATAGTCACCTACATACATTTAGATGTAGGTTTAGGATATCAAAGCAGTGTAGAACCTTGCAACATAATTATAGCTTCATTGTAAAAAAGGTTGTTGACATCGTACATTTCATGTTGTACATTTGCATACCGGAAATTAGATGTAAGTGGCCTGCATCCCATGTCATATCATACAAAGGTGAAATTTCTTGTTCCTCTCTAGCTTCAAAGCCATCATTGTTTTTTTACAGGTCTAGGCTACATGTACATGTAGCTGCTTCCTCCAGTTTCATTTGATTCTAACAAAGCTTCATTTCATTTCAAGTAGCGAACGTTTCATAGCGTGGTGATGCAAGTTCAGTACAGTCAGCCCATCTTAGTGTTTTCATCTCCTTACCCAACTTGCGCGTCATAATCCAGGGAGGTGTTTCACAAAGATCCTAAGTCGAACTTAACTCTAAGTTGGACTTCACAATTATGGAGAGCCATTTGTAGCCTTAGGATAAAATATATTCAAAACCAAAAAATCTATTAATTTAGACTTTTTATAAACTCCACTTCAAGAACATGAAATCTCCTTGATAATAGAAAATATGAATGATTTGAATTTACATTTTATGCCTTTTAATATACCTTTTACACAAATATTTTCAAAGATGCTAATGGCTTTCCATAATTGTTAAGTCAGACTTAGAGATAAGTTCAACTTAAGATCTTTGTGAAACACCCCAAGGTCATATAGAGATATAATGATGATTGTCTTTTTGTCTATCTCCCATTCATTGGACCCCTCCAAGGCAATGTCATTAAATGTTGTATACTCCCCCTTTTTTTGAGTGACCCTGTATTTGTGTGAAATCTACGATGTATGTCTTCATGTACATACTTTGTATGTGTGTATAAAGCATCGGTATGACCCATATGCACTGTATTGCACGATGTAAATGTATGTATCATTTCCACAAGATCACCAGTAAGCTTGTTTGTTGGCATGGTAACTAGAATAACAATACATCTTTTCCAATTGATGTGACATTGACCCATTCCAACCCGTCCTTCATGTACCGTAAATTTAGATGTGTACAGTAAAGTGTTTGACAGTTATTTACATGAAGTACATGAATGTGCATGTTCTTTTACGATCAGGCCCGGTTTCATAGAACTCCTTATCAAGAACAAGTGCCAAATTTCTGTAACAAATTTGCTCTCAGCCAATCAAATGCAAGGGTTTGAATGGCTTATTACAGTTATAGTAACTTGTCATTGATAGCAAGTTTTATGAAACAGGGCACGCAAGTCATGAATTTGAATTGTAATGTAGTGTGATGCCACAACTGATCATTCTCTAGGTAGTCAATTTTCTTCACATTTTTCCTTGATAAAATAATCTTTGTTGTTACATTAGCATTAATACTTAGAGTCATTGGGTGATTGCAATGAGCTGCGGTTGATCCCTGATTAGGAACATACAGTAATGTTTAACAATCTGAAATTTATAAATTATGATGTTTAGACATTACATTGAAAGAGAGTACAGGAGAGAGAGAGAGAGAGAGAGAGAGAGCTGAAGTGGCACTAAAACATTTCCAATTGAAAATATAAGTGATCTAGCATTGCAGATATTCATAACAGAATGTTTCAAGTTTTTGGAAAATAGATATTTATGAAAAAAGGTGTTTTAAAGAAAACTTTTTCTTTTAACATCATTCCTCTTTTTTTCGAGGGGGGGGGGGGGCCATTCTAGACCTTTGTAACCAACGCACATAACAAAAACCCAGAGTTTTCAATTACTCGTATCTTACTTTTTCTCAGTCATATTTTAATTGCCCATTGTTTTGCATGAGTTTCTTACTCTCCATTCGATATTTGATTGATATCGCATCAAAGCCCGAAAATTATTAATCCATAAACCAGGGCCGGAAAAAAAAAGAAACTTAGGAAATAGCTGGTCTTTGATTTGGGACATGCAGTACTTTTTTCAATCTGCAAATGATCATTATAGTTTCCTTCCATTGTATGCCATCTAGAACAGAAATGAGCAGTGTTAATCCTCTACATAGATCATACATAAGTGTGCTCCAGCTTAGCACTGATAGATATCATTCATTTTGGTGTAATTGACCTTTCACTTCATTCATTATGTGTAGATTATACTTAGTCATCTCATACTTGTCCAGATGTAGTTGACCTTGTCTGGATAGAACATGATCGAACCATACTAGGTTACAAAGTTTAAACTTAAGGTTCGTTCAGATACAACGCAATAAAGTAGTCACATTTTTTTTTACGTGTACATGTAAATGAATGTCAACTACATGCAGCAAAGGTCCTGGTCACAGAAATGTGAAGTGTGTTACACTTTACGTCTTTAAAAAACGCCACAATTTTGCCGCTCTGTATCTGAACTAGGCTTAAGTTTAAACTTACGGTCACTTCCAAAGTTTCTGGAAGTTTCAAATGTATTTGTAGATGTAATATCAGTGCTGGAATATGGCATAGTACAAGTCATGTCTTGCATACATGAAGTAGAATAAAATATAATCGTGCATACTGATTAATATTTGAAAGATTTGGTGAAAATCAAGTTTGAAGTATTAATTTGGTGGTGGATTTTAATCAAGCAGTGTAGTGCTAGCCTAATCTTAAGCATTGATCTTAAAACAGTTGTATAATAAATCATACAAAAATTTAAAAGAGGGGTCCTATATGCTTAAATGAAAACATAAAACATAGCCTTATAAAATGATATAATCGGATATTAATTGCTACATGAAAACAATATTTCAAACAAATTTTGAACCATGATTTTTGGTTTTAAAGCACTTTTATTATCTATTCTGTCTCTCTCATTATTACATATTTATTGCACCCTCAACTTATAAGTATCTTTAATTATCGTGTGATATCACAATATTTATGTTGTTATAATGCACTCTTCATCATTGTACTCATTTGTTATTCATCGTCCATGTTCTCTCTTTCTCTCTCACTCTCTCTCTCTCTCTAACAGGTCGCATCGCTGGAAACTGTCCGAGATTCCTTGCCTAATTTCTGTCCCAACATTGTTCGGCTTGAGGAAGCGCCCGCAGACCCCTGATCCACCCCCTACCCACACACACCCCTCCCTCCCTTTCAAAATCATCTTTACCACTAAAACTAACCTTTCCGTTCTTCTAAAGGGCTAACTAAGTGCACTGAATGTTTTAGGTCTGCTTTGAGTGTTTTTAAATTGTAGAACAGAATTGGTTCACCCGATCCATTCTTAGAGACGAAAGACGGTTTTACCGATGTGTTCAATGTATTCAGAGTTAATGCATAATTCTCGATCAGGAGTTGCTGTTCAGGGCTTGAATTTTTTTAAAGGCTTGCCTGACATAGCTACAGGTAATTCCTGAATGATGGCTTCCATCCATACAGATTCTACCATTTAAAACAGGTGAATTAGGTAGCATTTCAGTGCTTTTAGTAAACAAAAAATCAAAATTTGAGTACATCGGTAAACGGGTGTATTTGAGGCATGAAACGCAGAGTCTACCCCATTCAGTGCGTACAGCCCTGGTCCCCTCCTAGGGGACGTGGGTCAGTCTGGACTAGATAGTTTGCGATTTACATTGTACATTTTAATTCTATCAAGTTCAGCTTTCTATAATACCTCTGGTGCCTAAATGTTTGCGTGATGGCATGTTTATACTTCTTATTTATGATTTGTAGTTCTTACTGGCTATGTTGTGCTCCAAAACGCATATGTATCTACTAGGATTCAACCTAGAGAGAAATAGACCCGACCTCTCAGTCCCAGAAACTCAAAAATATGTTTCCTCTGTTGTTTGTTTTGTAAATGTTCTTGTACATCCAGAAAACTGTATGAATTGTGCTATTATACTTTTTGAAATTTGAATTTGTTAAAGAGGTCTGAGTATATACTGCATGGTATTATAATGCAGGTTATTACTGCTGTTTCATTTTTATATATAAACATCTGTAGGTGTTTTTGCATAAATAATCATCTGGTTTCACATAGGAAATATCAAATGGCATCCAAAGTAAATGGAGAGACTTGTAAGGAGGATAAGAAGCATGGCTTCTAACTTTGCTTAAACTGACTTTTTTTCCTTTGCACGGTGGTGAAGACAATTGCTATGGCATTGACTAAGATCTGTCATCCCTATGTATCCTAATTTAAAAACATCATTATAGAGGGGATGATGAACTTTGACCTTTAACATATTGAACTCTGACCTCTGCTGTGATTGGTTGATTTACAGTACTCTTTCCAATGTCTGTTCCTATTAGAGCCAACAAGATGAAACCTTCATGCATGCAGCCAGCATTCTTCTTAAACCCTTCTTTTTAAATTTGTCTAGGTAGACTGCTTGTTTAGTTGTTTGTGTGTTTGTTTGCTTCTCATATAGAACAGCTACTTACCCCCCTATTGCTTTGCAGTCAGCCGGCCAAGTTTTTCCTTGATGAATGCCATTGCTTCAAAATCATTTTCTTTGAATGTTCTATGTGTGTTATTTTCAAGGGTGCTTTATATTTCAAAAGAGTGTCATTTCCTTATTTTTTTCCTCCCCAATCTAGCTCTAAAATACTGCAACTGCTTTTATTCACATATTAAAATTGTTTTCATTTGGGTACTGTTAGGACTAAAATTTGAAATAATCTGCATGCTCATCAGTCTTCCATTTTTATTGCTTCTCTCTGAAAAATAATTTCAGTGCTAAAATTTGTAGATATGTTAGCTTCTTGTAGTATTTTTCCCAATATCTCCACAACAGAGCAAACTTTTTTCATGCTTTATGTGTGCAAAAGCTCATGTTGATCAGTAAACAGTATGCCTGAGCTTTTATGTTAATCACACTGGAAAAAAAAAAATTCTGCATTATGATCATTGGAAAATGCTATTAATTATGTGAAAATCTAGTTGACCCGTTCATTGGATAGTATCATCTGTTGAGAGCCAGAAGGGCATAAGGTCTGTGTTAGGATATATGAGTTAATGGCCGTCCGGCTCCAAACAGATGATATATTCTACTTCTATTCTTTACACTTTAATCTTTAATCTGAAAGAATGCATAGAACACTTAGTTCTATAGGGATTTGCTGACAAGTCTCTGAAAAATTGACTGTCAGATTTCACACCCCAAACCCCCTTTGGTCATGCATTTGGCTTCTCTGCTTTTTGCTTTATTAACATCATGATTGCAATGACTTTCGAGAAATCAAATGTAGGGTGATTCTATAAACACCCTATTGTATACCTCGTCAAAATCACATAGGGATTATGTGATATGCCATGTAGTGTTGACATATTTCAATACTTACACAAGTTGATGGCGCTTGAGGCTATTAGAAGTACCCCCTAGATTGATTTCTTGAAAGTCTTTGCGATCGTGTTCACTTGCTTTTCAAATGTTTTTGAATGTTTTGTTTGCTTCCCTCACTGACCAATTTCCTTTGCGCTTTGCTTTCTTTTGTTTTTGTTGCATGCTACAGGTGGCCAATGTGGAAGAAATCAGGGATGCCTTGCCCGAGTTCTGCCCTAACGAAAGCATCCTAGAACCTTAAGAACACCTTGCATGCTTCTCTCGATCTTAGAAATGTTTCATTTATGGGATGCTTGTCCAGGGTAATTGTACAGTTGACTCTGCTTAAGTAGGATAGTTCTGGGAACTGTGATATACATTGTCATTGGAATAGCACATGCCCCCTAAAACACTACGGTCTGTGTTCTACTAATTCAGTGAAATGGTTGTCCCATTTAACAAAGTCCAAATTCAGCAGTGTCAACTGTATTTTTTTTTAAACAAAAGAATCAATTTAAAGTAAGTGGGCATTGGTTAAGTTGAAGCCAGACTATGACTTAAGATCAAGAGGTCATCGCTCTCTTCATTATCAACTCTCTAGTCTTAGCAAACCAGACCTTGAGCTTAAGCTTTAAAGATAATTACAAATCATTAGGCTTCCAAATTTATTAGGCATCATGCATTTTACAGCCTGTTCTGTGGATTCACTCAAAATTATGTTAAATTGTAATCATTATTTGATCTAGAGCTTCTCAAAACATAAATTCCATCAGTAATTTATGTCTAGGGATGCAATAGCAAATGTGTCGGCAAGTTTTAAAGGGAACATTAAATACATGTGTATATTTTGTCATGCATTTTTTTTAAAGCCTTCCATTATTTATGACCTATGTTTCCACATGTTTGCTACCACTCCTCAACTTGGCAACATGCTTACAATGCTGCACCATGCAAACAATATGCATTAACACCTAAGCTCATGTTTTGTATATATACTTGCAACTCTTTCTAAAAACAAATTAAAAAAAAAACTTTTTAAACAATAAAATCATTTATGTGTTTTAAGTTATGTTTACCAATTGCTGTGTCTTTTTTCTATTTCTTTTTATTATTCTGTTCGAGATTTGTTAGCATCTATTCTGTACATATTTAGCTGTTCATTTATTATTGGTATGGAGTATGATAGATGAGTTAGCAGTGCATTCTTAAGAACCTCTCAAGCATATTTGCATAATTGTTAGACGCTCCACATGTTGAATGGTGTATTATCCCTTTACAGGCATGGTAGAGGGTACAAAGACATTGCCTTGTCTGTAAGAAATGATCAAGCACCACTCAAAATATCGTGTATCTATATAACATGGTTAAGTCTTCAATATAATATAGACTCTGCTCATGGTATTAATCATAATCCTAAATTCTAACATTGCTCAAGACATTGCAATAGACCTCAGTTCAGTAATGGCTTACAGAATAAACATTTGCCCTCAATTTGGTACGATTCTCTATGAGTCAATCTTACAGTTAAATGGCTTCTTACACTGCCCAGTACAGAACCAGGTACACTGCCATGCATTATTTGTTAGTAGATTTAGAAAATCTTTCTTAATTATGTTTTCTAATTATGGTATCATGGTAGAGAAAACCCTCTTGCTATCATTAATTCTCTGTCCAAAATTGACATTCATAGATGCATGTTACGTCATTGATCACTTAAGAAAAATACCAGTGAATATTAAAAAATTCACTGGCCACACTGGACTGGTTTTCTTTTAATGAATACCAAACTTGGTTGTCAGGGATTGAAATACAGTAAAAAACTCTATTTAAATATTCTCTGTATATATATATTTTTGGATCAAGAGCTCTGATTGGTTTGAATTGCCAGTACTGCCACTTGCGAGAGGTAAAAACCTTGATTGCAGTTTTAGAGCAGTGTGAGAACCCCCTATATTGTAGCTTTACTGTTGGAAATTTTTAGATAGACTATTATATCCCTGTCACAACCTTTTGTAATCGTTTGAAAGGTTTATTCTAATTTCTGGATGAGACTACTCACTTAGTGTCACATTTTGCTATGAATCATGAATTCTTCTTCATGATTATTTCTCTGTTTTTACAATGGTATATTATGTACATACGTAGATATTGGGAGATAATGCTATATGTGTCATTGAATAGCCTTAAATCATTTGTTTTGATCTTGACATTGATTATTAAACTCCACTTTGTGTTGTATTAGGTAGTTAGCATTAGCACATATGCTTTTCTAGAAATAAAAGATAAGCTTTTCTATTTAAAGTATGATAAATCATGTATTTATTCTTGTATGTAATTGCATATTTGTAAGAGGATTTTTAACAAGGATTCTGTGTACGTATATAGCCTACATATTAATATCTTGAACTGTCTTTTGTAAACCAGTTATGCATTGCAAAAAAAACATGGTGCTATTTTCACAAGTTTTTAAGGAGGTTGACAAAAAAATATGCAGTATATATTTGACAAGTGTACTTCAGAAAATATCAGTATTCTTGTCTTTCTAGGTGTGAGATGTGAACTATTTTATGCTCAAATTTTTTTGTTAAAAATCATTAGAAGAGAAATGAGGGATGTACCCATTGCTGCAACTTTCCTGCATGCAAAACGTGCGTGTGTGGTGCTCAACCCCTTTGCGCCCGAAGATCTGGGTTCATTCAAAGCATTGCAGAATGACATTACAAGATAATTTTTGCATTTTGAATGAAGAATATTATGGACATTGTAATAAAAATCTACAAATGAATGATATAATATATGAACTAATATGAAGTACTTTCAAAACATAGGGTTTCCTATTAATTATTGATTAGATTGGTGAAATACTGAATTTGATATGGGTTCGGAACAGAATGACATAGAAGGTGATTTTGGGTCTACCTGTAACAAAGCTATTTAAAACTCAATATTTTATGAATCTGATGAATGGTTGACAGGAAACTCAACTCTTGTGAAAGTACCTTATATAAGTTTATATATTTTATCATTAATTTGTAGATTTTTATTCAAATATCTATGATTTTTCACTTTCAAAATTGTAAATTCTCTGGAGATGTCACCCTGTAATGCTTGGGATTGACTCGGGCAGAGTGTCGACACAGTCACTGACTGAGTAGAGAGCTGTGAGAGCAATGGGTAGTTCCACTATCACCCTGTAATGAACAGTCATTGTGATCATTCTCTTCCAAAGTTTATCATGCCTTGGAACTATATGCAAGACATTATTGTTTTGGAATAGATATCTATTTATATTTTTGATCTAACACAAGAGAAATGGTAAGGACACACTCCTAGGGAGCTGAATAGTGGAATGACCACTTTTTTTAAAACATGTTGAATTTGGAATACTGTCTTCGTATAATAAACAAGCCCAAGAAAAAAAAGGATAATTAGTAGTTGCTATTTTTTGTGTCTTGCGTATTAAAGAGTGAGTACGTGTGAGTCTGAAGTATTGACAGTGAATAGGTGATTTCTGGAATAAGGTGCGAGAGGCTAAAATTAAATATGAGTGCAACTACTTCGAAGATTGCACTTTTGCGACAGTCGATTCATGTTAATTTTTGGTGTGAAAAGAACAGCTATTCAAACTTTTTTTAGCCCTAAACTCATCAATTTGAATAGAATTCAATTCACCAATAAATATTGTAGATTCAAATTGTCCAAAATGTATGATTAAGTATGAAAATAATCTCTTCATTTTTAATAGATTGCTGTATGTCTTTGGCGTACTAGTTATTCTATTTAATTTGAATAGATTATAATCGTATTTGAAAAGATATTTTCAAGCTTAAAATATGTGCCAAGTTTTAATGAGAAGAATCTGATATTGTGAGTGTGAGTCCAGTATCTGTTGTCTGTGAGTGAATTTGAGTAATAAACATGTAGGAAAACACAACCACAAAGGTTTTAAGAATTAAACACCCTTTTCTATTGCCTATGGAATCATGTTCGGGTGGTGTAATGTGCCAGGGTAAGATTTTAAAAGGTGATGGACAAGGATATTGAAATTACCAAATGAATATTGAGTGAGAGTGTAAATTTGAGTGAATTAAAGATAATCTTGAGTTCTGGTTAAAAAAATGACTTCTCACAGAATCAAACGAAACTTCACTGAATGTTCAAGATTACAAATAAATGTCACGTGCCAAACAATTTTGGAAGAAAATATATACTGGCTGAGTAATGAGCATAGAAAGATAAGGACATCAAGGTAAGCTAGCCCCGACAACATTTGTGTAGTCCCATATACATCTTTCTGTGTACAGTGCTGTATACTTTACCAAGACTGGGCCAAATTTATTATGATTTTGATAACTCCAGAACCTTGCAGTACACACCAATACTTACATGCTACATGATCAACTTTTTCTGATCCATTCCACACGTTTTCTTTCACAATGCAATCGCATTACCAGACCTCACCTTTATTTCATTCAAACCTGTCTGGTCACGTGGCAATTGTTTCTGTTTTACTGTTTGTGTTCAGTATGATTGCACTGAAATTAAGAACAATCTTCTGAAACTCTGACTTCCATCTTATTCTATTTCCATCTAGTCTCTTCCATTTGTTTCTCTCCCTTCATCTCATATCTTCTCCTCTTCGTCGCCCCCCCCCCCTCTCTCTCTCTCTCTCCCGCTCACCTCTCTCTCTCTCTTTAATTAACTTTTAATATGAAACTGGTTCATAGTGATTCAAACAACTTTCCATCCAATAAATGTAGATAACAAAGATTGCAATTACCTTGAATATACTTTTAATGACCAACATATACCAGAATTGCACAGATGACATTTAAAACAATAAATATTTACTTCGACCCAAAATAAATTTAAAATATATCCATTTACCATAAATATCACTATTATACATTATTGCCAAAATACCCATAGAATTTTAAAGTGTCTTAGAAAGTAAAACGATGCCAACCACTTTCTACACTACACATATATGATAATATTGATTATCTAACAAAACAAATAAACCACCAAGTCAGTTCTGTTGCCTTTCAAAGAAAAATATCCTATATTTCTAAGGCAAATGATATCAGACAAAATGAAGAAGAAAAAAATGTTTGCCAAATATCTGCATACATTATTCAGCCAATGGAAAAATAAAAGACAACACAATTTACATTCCATCTATTAATTGATATTTTTTATATGTGCTTTATAGAGGTGTATTAAATTACATTCATGTATCATATATTTCCTTTTTTCATTTTGAACAAAATCCAAATATGATGAAGTATACTGAAGAGTCTGATTTTTAAGAATCGTCTGTGAATCCAAACCACTATGTTCTACCCACATTCATATTAAGATTCTTTGTGGAATAATATTGATCATTCTGGAGGAAAAAAGTACCGAACGTTTCAATTCAATTCAAATTTGAACAACTCTCGTTAAGCTAACATATAAAATGTATCTATTTTCAATGATAAAATACTGAAAATAAATACTGTCACAATTGTCCTCATTTATGGTTTAATATAGATCCGTTGCTCTATTAGTGTGAGGAATTTCCCGTTTACAAAGATCATTTTACATTCCTAGTTCTCATCTTCTACTGTACTTTTGACATTACTTAGACAATATTCTTAATGTTTATGTATATATAGACAAGAATTTCTTTTTCGAATTTTTACAGTTGTGATCATAAACAAAATTACTACATACATGTACTAGCCTTTTATTACACTGGTTTATTCAGGCTTTATCAATATTTATCCATCAAAACTTTGGTGTCTATATGGAATATTTATATGTCTTCCCAAGCAATGCACTGATACTGTTTTCTGTATCTTTAGAAAGCGATTACGTCTTGACAGCAAATATTTGTCTCTCCAACAAAATAATTCACCTCCCATGACGTCTAGTTGTAAATGCGACTTTTTAGAGAATACTTCTGTATTGAAATCTTATTCATACTTCATTAATAAATTATGTACTATTGCATCAATAATGTACTATTCTATTCATTATTCACCTATTCGTCATAATCAAATGATGCTCTTAAAAATCCGGAAACTGGTCAGAGGGTTGACAAACATAACAAGAAATAATGTATAAAACAGCCCATTTACAGAGATGCTATTAAAATGATCAGGCTAATGTCAATAGTTGGTTCCGATGTATGTGTTCTCGGAGAATGAGACATGCATTGATCATTTTTTTGTTGGTAAATTGGTATGGTTTAGGTCTTCAGTATCGGGACCTGTATCATAAAAACTTGTTATCAATACCAAGTGCCAAAACTCTAAAACAACTTTCCTGATAGCCAATCAAATATACTGATTTCTGTAGCTCATAACAATAATTTGTTACTGATAAATGGTTTTGTGAAACCGGGTCTTGGCCTTGCCAATGACCCGAATCGTTAGGTCCGTAGTCTCAGATACAGACGCTGTTGTCGATAGCTTTCTCCAAGAGGACTCCAGTAGTGATCCCGCCCAGGATGTCGAGTTGGGAGATGACCACGCTGAGCTCACGGGCTGCCCATGTCACCATCTCGACGGCCATGAGGGAGTCGACACCGTAGTTGATCATGGGTTGACGGAGATCAATGGTGTCGGGGTTGACACACAGCAGGTCACCAAGCTTGTTCTTCACCTATAGTGAGTTTGCAATAAAAATAAGCAAGATGGTAAGATGACTGCAACATGAAAGCAATTAAATGAATATTACGAAGAGTATATTGCCTTAGAAGAATGCAGGAGACGGAGAGAGGGGGATGCTACGGAAAGAGAAAGAAAGAAAGACAAATGCTAGAGACAGGGAGAAAGAGAGATAGTCTCAAACACAGAAAGAGTCAGAAAGAGAGAGAGAGAAGCTATTTAATTTCAAACAAAATACATACTTTTAGTAGCACACGTAAATAATGATCATTCAATCTAATGTTCTTAGAGCTGAAGTCTAAATCATATTTTTTGGTTTGCTTATTCCATTTCCTTCAGAAGTGCACATTTCTGGTATCACTGAGATTTGCAGTCCTATAGTTTTGTATTCATTAAAGTGAAATGCATATGAGGAAGAGGCACTTTTTTTTTTTTGGGGGGGGCCCATTTTTTTTCTGGAAATATTTAGCGTTGACTCAGCCAGCCGGTGAATAAGCGGGGGGGGGGGGGCACTAGTTTTTCCCCTGGAAATTTAAAAATCGCACCCCCCACCCCTTGAGCACCAGGGGAGGGGGCCCGTCTCCAAATAAAGGTAACATTAACGTGTTTTATATGTTATTCCCCAGGGGTGCCCCCTGTATCCGCCACTGTTAATAGTAGTACTTTGTATGTGCCTTGAGCATCCTCTGTTATTATGACTATTGTCATTACTATTATATGTGTCTCTTTTCACAAAATGAAGTCAAACACGGTATAATTGAAAGACAATAGATGGGGGAAGAGCTGTACCTGTTTCTGTAGGTCTTCCAGACTGAGTTTGCACTCCGAGATGGCCACCTGCTCTCCACCTGCAAGATGACGGAACTTCAAGGTGTGGTCATGGGAGAACTTCAGTACAGATTCCCAGTCCTAGTCACAAATATAGTAAGAGAAGATTTTTTTAAAACATAAATTGACTCAACATCATTAGATTCAGTACGACTCGGATCTATGTCAAGCATTTTTGTCTCGATTGTATGAAATACTAATAATAATTATGTATAAAGATAGTGTCGAATGTAGAAAAATTGTCGTTTTTAATACTTTTTGACATCAAATAAACGTTTTATTTAATATTTTATTGATTAGTTGTCCTGAGCAATGTATTTTATGAACCACAATATTATGAAATTAGCGTGTAAAAGTGTGGAATGATGAATTTCTTCACAAAATGGTTACCAATTCTGTTTTGTCATTAATATTATTCTTTAAATGTATAAACACCAAAGCCTGTCATTGTATGTTTTATGATGATTTAACAATTTAATTAACGTACCTGGTTTGTAATGCAGACACATGGCGGAGTGTCGGGAGATGAGAGGAGTTTTCCGAGAACCATCAGGAACTCTTCCACATGTAGGCTAGTTTCTCCATCCTTCACCGGTAGAGTTGTCTGCCCTCCGAACTCATAGGCGTCGATTCCACGAAGAGCTCCGACCTGCAGGTTGAGAGCAGGCTTGCCTTCCAATCGCCGCTTCAGAGCAAAGTTCTCAAGGTAGGAGTCTCCAGTCACGCTAGCAACAGCGGAGGGGTTGCCCCAGGCAACGTCGTCGCTTGATAGGGTGAAGAAGTAGTCCAGCTCGAGTCCCATCTTTTCTGACATGATGTGGGACAACTTTGCAGGACGAACCTTGGCAGAGATCATTGCCTGGAGACTGTCGTAGGTGACATCAGACATAGTCTCCTTGCCAGGAAGTCGGTAGCCACCGAGACAGAAGATGCCACGGATAGCTGGAGCATTCCTTTTCTTGAGATCGCCGAAGATCTTTGCAATCCCACCGTCTGGGCCCCGTACGTCAAGCTGGTGACAGTACTCAAAGACTTCAGCACCCTTTCTGGTGAGGTAGTTAACTGTTCTGCTTGCCTTGGATTTCCCGCTTTCCGTCAGGTAGCACATGGCTATGTGCCTGGCGCCATTGTTGTAGAGCCAGCGAGCAAAGATTTGGGATAGACCAGCCTCAGCAGCTGTGACGACGTATGTTGTATTCTTCTTGAAGAGTTGCGTAGTTGAGATGACCTTGTTAGGTTTGAATGCTGATGGGATGTCGATGGCAACCTTGCCAGCGTTGATGATGCTTTCATCTGCAAACAGAGTTGGGTAGTCTGTGATGGGTCGAGAAGTAACATCCAGTGGCTTCAGTTTACCTTTATGCATGAGATCCGTTACCTTCCGCAGGATCCTCTGAAGTAGCGGTTTCTGGTGTTGATTCATGCTCTCAATGTTACAGGAGATCAAAGACCTGTTCTTCTGCAGCAACCGCATCTGTAGCTTGAAGTTGATAGCGTTGGAGTCAGTGATGGAACAGAATCGTCCACCAGCAGCTAGAAGTTCCAAACTCTTCTCCATCTGCTTGCCCTGAAGAGAGTTCAGGACAACATCCACGCCTGCTCCATTGGTTACATTGTTAACATCATTAACAAATGAAGAGGATGAGGATGTAGGTACAATCATTGCACCCATCATCTTCAGTGATGTTGCTTTAGTTGGATCATCTATGGAGCAGATTACCTTAGCTCCTGCGTGGTTTGCAATCTGTACTGCTGCATCTCTTAAACCTGGGTCTGTCACCTGTATGAGAAGAGATTCTCCATTTGTTATGTTAGCTCTTTCTACTAAGCTGTAGTATGCAGTTGCAAAGGCGATGCTTGTAGTGGCAGCCTGTGATGGGGTCAAGTTCTTTGGTTTCTTGACAACAAGATCTGCATGAGCTAGTGTGTATGATGCCAAGCAGTGTGTCCCAAATCCAAGGACTTCATCTTTGGGCTTGACGGTGGTTACTCCTTCTCCAACTTTCTCCACAACACCACAGAACTCCATGCCGAATGAACTGGCATCTTCTTCCTGCACTGTAGTACCTCTTGCGAGATCGACATCTCTCTTGTTGATACCTGCTGCTGAGACCTTAACAAGGACTGTTCCAGGGGCCACCTCCAACCCATCTTGATATGCAATGCCCAGATCCTCCACTGATGTCTCTGTCTTGAAGGGATCAACAGCCTGTGTGAGTTGCCAGTAAGGGGTCTCGCTAACCTTCACCTCAGGAAGCTGCATCCTCGTGAGTCTTGGGGTAAGAACGATTCCATCCTTTACAACCAACTCCATGTCGGATAACTTGTTACCTAGCATTGTGTTCACGAGTCTGGAAGCCCATACCTTGTCTCCATTTGTCACTTCTTCTGGGATATCTACTGTAACGAATGGGATCTGACAGGCATTTGCAGCAGCATGAACAAGACCAGCACCTGCTGCGTTGATAGGTCTGGGTCCTGATGTCGCAGCAAATGTCACCATCCACAGCTTGCAGACATTCTCTACATTCACACCGATCTGTTGCAGGAAGTTCAGGAGTACCTTGAACCCGTTGTCGTGATCAACATTCCAGATGAAGAGAGCCTCAATGACTGAACCGTCTTCCTTCAGCTTGCCAAGATCAGCCTTCGTGATCTCATCGTATGAAAGAGATGTCACTGTTCCCGAGAGTGATGACTTGACAAGGTCGGCAAACTTTGCATTTTCGGGATGTGACACCACAAGCCATTGCTTACGTGTGGTGATTGGTGTGGATTTGGGATTTTTGCAAGCATCGTCGCCTCCTGCCTTGCGGCCGATAAGTACACTGTGGAAAAGCTCCTTCGGAGACGATAGAGCCACAACATCATCAAACCCATTCTTCTCCAACGCCTCTTTCCATTCATTTTGCTCCAGCCAGCAACATTCGGGTCTGTCATCTTCAAAGACCCAGCATAGACGAAGGGCACCAAAAATCACCTCTGCGATGAACTTGACAGTTGTTGCTTCGTACAGGATCATCCATCCATCTTCACAGATGAGTTCACGCATGAAGTAGAGGGCTTCTTGGAGATGGCCAGTGGAATGGAGTGTATCCAAGCAGATCAGGATGTCGACTGAACCTGGCACAAAGCCTTGACTCTCGATGTCGGTTTCGATGTCTAGTTGCTGGTACTTGACGAAGGGGTAGTCGACCAAGTGGTCTCGGGCATGTGGGAAGAAAGCAACGCTGAGGTCGGTGAATACGTACTCAACTCGTCCTTCTAGACATAGATCCTCAAGATGTTCTAGGATGTGATGGGTAAGACCTCCCATGCGAGCTCCAACCTCTAGCAACCTGACAGTGGCTTTTGTCTCAAGAGCCTTGAGAACTGCCTGTCGAACCATCTCTGCTCCAGCTTTGTAGTAGAATGTGGTGGTCAGTGAATCTAAGAAGTAGGATGCCATGCACTCAGGCTTGAACAGGAGTGTCATTGCTGACTGTGGATTTCGCAGTGTGGTTGGAAGATGCTCACCAAGGCACTGTGCCATACTCAACTCCTGCTTTAGTTCTGGTGCCACTTTAAGCATCTCCTCTTTGACCTTTGGGATGTCTTCATACTTGATCTGACGAATTGACGTGTCTTTTTTCAGCTTCTCAAGTCGTCGATAGTACCGCGGGTCTAAGTAGTCAGAACGTTCTTTGACCGGTACTTGATCCAAGCCACGCTTGATGTAGGCAAGACAGATTGCTCCCATGTCTGAAAACACTTGTTCTGCCCTTGTGACTGATTCCATGAGTTCTGGAAAGCGCTTCCTCAGATTTTCCTCGTCAAACACCTTGGCGACCTCTTTGATTGGTGGAAGATGTGCTTTGACTGACTGGAAATCTCTCTTGTAAAGGCACTTGTTGATGTCGATGTCCGTCTGTATACCACTTGTATTCTTACATGTACATCCCTGGATTTCAGCAAGCACCTTTCCGTTCGTCAAAGTGATCGTGACATTTCCCCTAAGTGCCCAGCTGTCACAGTCAATGATGCTAGTGTATGCCAAAAGAGGCTCTCCGGCAGGTAGTGATGGAACATTCATCCGAATGCTTTCAATCATAGCTGGTTGATACAGGCTTGATCGGGCCCCGAGAGTGTAAGTAAGAAGCTGGAAGCAGGCATCTAGGTGGGTTGTTTGGATTCTCTGCTTGTTATCTTGTGCTGGCTTGAGATAACCAACACTTTCTCCATCCCCAAGACACACCTCCTTGACCTCTTGGAACTTGGCACCGTACTCAAGACCCATCTCCTGCATGTAGCTATAGAAGTCTTCCGCTGTAGTCTTCTTGGAACATCTTTGAATGATATCATTCACAGGGATGGTGTTGTCTTGGGCAACACCCTCCTCTACCTCTGCGCTGCTACATACGTCCCCTTTGTAGCTGATTTCTACCTTGTTTCCATCTCTCACCAAGTCGAGGTTGAGAGTAGCCTTCTTGGTACCTGTGACTGTCTTCTCCTCCGGCCACTCTAGAGACTGTGTGAAGGTCACTTTGTTCACAACAGGCAACTCATTTTCGCCGCTGGTAGCTTCCATCATGTACTCGACATATCCAGACTCTGGGAAAACCAGCTTGTCCTTTGCAGTACGGTCACTATGGAAGGGGAATGTTTCAAGACTGAGCTGCCCATTCTGACCTTTGTAGGTACGATCATCAAGGCCTAGACGGCGCTTACGTCGGTACTCTGGCTCTAGCATGAAAGGCTTGTGTTGCCACGGGTAGAGTGGAAGTTTAGTGTAGGCAGCAGAGTCCTTGGTGATGTTTTTCCAGTTCAGTGACACGCCGTTGTTGTGCATGTTAGCAAGGCCTCGAAGAGCACACATGCGATCGTCTTGGTTTCTTTGTCCAGATGCGATGGTTGTAAGTTGGATCTTCACTCCAGAACCCTTTACAATTTGATTGACGGATGATAGCAGAGTGGCAGCGGCAGCGCATTCCAGGAACATATCACACTCGAAATCACGCAGGACGTTTTCAACAGCAGACTGGAACTCAACAGCATTACGGATGTTGTCCCACCAATAGGCCGTCTTGAAGTCTCCTTCGTAGCGAGCCCCGGTGAGGGTGGAGTAGAAGGGGATGTTTCGCACACCGGCTGGAGTCTTGACCACTTTCTCCATCTTCTCCTTGAAGGTCTTCTCAGTTGGGTCCATGTCTGGTGTATGGAAAGCACACTGGACACGCAGCTGCTTGGCGATCGTTGGGTTATCTGCAGCAATCTGTTCAATGGCTTGAGTGTTCCCTGCGATGGCCGTTGATCCAGGTGCGTTGATAGCTGCAACATAGAGGCGCTCGTGCTTGCTACAGAGCTCTCTGGCTTCCTCAAGGGTCATCCTCAGCGCCGCCATGCTTCCAGTTCCCTTCAGCTTTCCCTGTTCAACGCTCCTGATGTAGATGGTCTCCACAGCTTCTTCAAGGGTCATTCCTCCACAGGCATATGCAGCCGATACCTCACCAAGACTGTGTCCAACCACGCAAGCGGGCTTGACACCCCAGTGGCTCCAGAGGTTAAAGAGACCGAGTTGCATGAAAAGGATGGCTGGCTGAGAGACTTCCAGATCATTGACAAAGGTGTCGGGCTTGTAGTCTGCCGAATGTGGGCGCTCGACAAACAGAGCTGAAATTTGAGAGAAAAATATTTGATATGAAAGAAAAGACTAAAATAAATAATATACTTGCACAACTTAATAGCCTCATGATGTATATTTATTACTCGCCGAGGTGGTTAAAATTTAATCTCTGAATATTTAAAATATATATTCCATTTAACCCCCCCCCCCCCCCCCCCCCCCTCAACAGAAATAATAAGCGGTTGAGAAAGTTCGGGTGGGGGTGAAAGAATTTGCTATGAAAGCTGAATTTCCAAAATAGTTATGAAACGTTCTCTACAACCATTCAGGGAGCTTTACATAATATATTAGAACTAACAATTGAGACAAAATTTAAGCTTTATCATCATCTGGTTCTCTATTAGGAAGTCAGTCAAATTTATATTGAACCTAAAATCTTCTTAGTGGAGTGTTCCCATCCTATAAAAACAAATCCATACATTTTGAGTTCTATCGCTTTTTTGCAACGGTTCATTAAAAATATATATATTTGCTAACTTATCAACTACACTGCTAACTTGGGCTGCATTTTAAGCACCCGTTTTAAGTACAAGTTCACCGACACCCCATGCATATGCAAGTATCGCAATTAACACTCTTTTACAAAACTATGTCAGTTAATTTGTACTTATGATGGTTTCGTGATACGACTCTCAGATGGGTAAATTACAGAATTGTTCGGAAATTATATCCGACCTCTAGCTCCCCTCCCCTTGTATCGAAAATGGTCTAGCAATGTATCTAATCGCGCATCTAATCGCATGACTAATCGCGTATCTAATCGCCTGACTTACATTTTTCTTCGAGGACGGACCAGCCACTGATCTTCTTGAAGATGGCATCACACTCGTCCACGGTATTCTTGAAGACTGGTTCCGTCTTGTAGAGTTCTCTTCCCATGTTGCCGTACTGCTGCCCCTGTCCAGGAAAGATCATGCAGATCTTGGGCTCACCGCTGTATACAGTGCCTGAGGTTGCGTTCTCGGCGCCACCTGCGGGTCAAGTTATAGGATGAGTTTAGCAATGATGTTGATAAGAATGATGATGATGATAATAACGATGGGAATAATGATAATGATAATAATAATAATAATAATAATAATAATAATAATAATAAGAATCCGTTCCTGGAAAGCGCGCATCACATGATATCGTCGCTTTCCGCTTCAAAAGACCCCACCGCCAAAAATCTCGATCTTTAACCCTTTCAACCGTTTTTACTAAATTTAATTCAGCATATTAATTGCTTCTTTGTTAGAAAGGCTTCAGACTAACGGCATTTAAGGAAACATATACTATTTTTTTTTCATTTATTTGTTTATTTATTTTCAGTATAATATAAGCGGGTTGCATCTTCTAGTGTAACTAATTATAAAAATATAGTATGGTCAAACATCCATCCAATTGATGACTTATTACAATTTCCAAGTACTGATTACTGTCGTTGAAAGGAAAAAGACGTAATAAGTAGGAGAATGTTGAATAGGAATCGATTGAGGGAGAGTAGAGAAAGTTGGTAAAGTGAGAGTAGGAGAGAAAGAGAGAGAAAGATAAATGAATGAGAGAAAGTGAGATATAGTTATAAACAAATATTGTGCTCACATGAAGACTTTAATTACCATCCCAAGTATTTAGTCAATTCAAAGATGAATTTGTTTTTATATCAATTAAGGAAACTGATCGATTGAAAAGAAAGATATATGGATATATATATATATATTTAGAAAGAATGACAGCTAAGTTAGAAATGGTTTTTTTTTATGTCTGTCTCACCTGTTTCAACGAAGTCTTTCATCTGAGCCTTGAACTGCTTGCCAGAGCTTGAGATGACAGTGAGTCTGTTCTCATGAACACGACGCCGTGTGGACATCCATGAGACTGCACTCATTGCGTCCTGGTCTATGTCAAGGTTCTGCCACTGTTTGGCAACAGCTGTCAATGCCTCTGGAGACTTGGCGGATAGAGGAATGATGATAGGCTGTCCTTCCTTGTCGGAGTCACCAAACTTCCACCCGCACTCCTGTTCTGGAGTCAGCTCCTTCTTAGGTCTCTTTGGTGCTTCCTCGAAGATACAATGAGCCAGGGCTCCAGCAAAACCGAAGGAGTTGAGGCCGATGATGTGCTTGTCTTCGGTCGGGAAGGGCTGGAAGTTGGTTACGATGTCCAGCTTCATCTCTTCAGGGTCGATGTGGGGGTTTGGAGAGACGAAATTGATGGTTGGTGGAATGGCACGGTTCTCCATCATCAAGGCGACTTTGATAGCAGATGTCACTCCGGCAGCAACCTCTGTATGTCCAAAGTTGCTCTTTACGGATCCAATCTTGAGAGGGTTGTCACGTGTGCGGTTGAATGCCCTGGAGATGGCCTCAGCTTCCAGAGGATCACCAACCATGGTTCCGGTGCCGTGAGCTTCGACATAGTGCACATCGGACATAGACACACCGAACTTCTCATAGGCTTCCTTCATGACGTACTCCTGAGCAGGAGGAGATGGCATGGTCAAACTGTTGGCTAACCCATTGGCTGCGATGGCGCTACCGCGTATGACAGTGTAGATGTGGTCATTGTCTGCAAGAGCCTGACTGAGGGGTTTGAGGATAATGGCGCCCCATCCTTCACTGCGGACGTAGCCATTGGCGGTACTCGAGAAGGGACTACAACGGCCATCTGGTGAGAGAACACCAAGGGCGCTGAACCCGACTGTGATGTCTGGGAGTTGGATACCATTGCAAGCTGACATCAATGCAACCTTGCACTCTCTGTTCCAGAGACTGGTACAGGCCAGATGGAGAGCCGTCAGTCCGCTGGCACAAGCTGTGTCGACTGCAAAAGAAGGGCCTTTGAGGTTGAACGCATACGAGATACGATTAGCCGACACACTGTGTGCAATACCGGTCAGGGTGTACGCATCGGTAGTGGACGTATCGACTAGCTGGATGGCGTGATCCATCATACCAATACCGACAAAGACACCACAGGATTCACCTAGGTTATCAGGGTTGATCCCTGCGTCCTCGAATGCCTCATAGTTGACCTCCAGGAGATGGCGCTGTTGAGGGTCCAACGATGCCGCTTCTCTGGGTGAGATCTTGAAGAACAGGTTGTCGAAGCCTTCCAGATCGTCGATGAGTCCGCATCGCTTTGTCACCATCTTTCCTTGTCTTGTCTGGTCCTCGTCATGGAAGTTATCGATGGCCCATCTTTCTGGAGGAATGTCCAGGATGCACTCTTTACCTTCCTTGAGAACCTTCCAGAAGTCATCGGTAGTGTTTGCTCCACAAGCATGGCGAGTTCCTGGGGTAAATCAAAATCGTATCACTTTACACTGTGGCTTCGTTGTTGGTCTATGCTTATGTGAATTAGTCATGTGAAAAGCACTTTATTATAAATTTAGTATAGCCTCAAACAATAATTTAGTCACTGCATACTTTATTTGAATATTAAAAACAGGAAAATATTTGTTTTAAAAAAATAATTAGAAACTTGGATATTTGTAATTGTTTTGTAACTATATGTTTGCATCTGAAAGAACAAGTCAATAAAAGTGGAAGTATTGAACACATATCGTGATGTAATCTATACAAATCATTTTACTTGTCACATTATTCTTTCACATATCTGTAATAATATATTTTTTTTGAAAAAAATGGAAGAAGGGTGAAAGGGGTAGTTGTCTTTAAGGCTCGCTATATATTCTTCATTTCTAATTAATTAAATTGTTTGAAGATCCTCCTGGAGAATCTATTAGATCGAACGTGTTCCCACCTCCTCCCCCTTATAAGTTTCCCCGTGGGTTTTACCCCTTTTAACCTTCTGTTGTGATATATGGATGTCGTAATTTTCAATTAATCTTTTGCAAATCTCATTTTCACTACGTTATATTAAACCACGATAGTTAGACCGTCGTGTAAATCAAAGCCATTGATTAGGAACGTTTGGCCAACCCGGTTTGGCACAATATGGCGAATACTGCTTTGTTGGGTGAGCAAAAACAAAGAATATACGCCATGTTGTGACCAAGTGAACACAAGTTGGCCAAACTCTGTGTATAGATGGCTCTGGGGTAAATGACATTTTGAAGAATAACAAGTATGACGTCATGCTTACCAATGCCTACCACGGCGACGGGGAAATACCCCCAGCTGGTTTTGTTGCTTCCCATGTTGATTTCTTTTTAAAAGATGGTTGATCTGGAAAGAAGATTAATCAAATCGAAAGGGCACGACGTTAAAGGCAACAAAGATTTTATGATATCAAAAATGAAAATGAACAAAAGACAGCATCGAATTTGCTCAACTTTGAACTTTGCCGGGCAATTCCTTAGTATAACTTTCATTTCAGTCGCCACAATTGCAAAACGATGTAATTAATAGAAGCAGTTACAGGAAAAGAAAAGTCGACAAGGAAGATAATGGCAGTGAAAGGTTATAGGATAACATTTCCCCCACGGAGTGGAGATGACCGGGGAAATAGTATATCTGAAAGCGCTTAGAGACATCGAAGATGTATTAAGCGGTATATAAAAGCGGAATTATATGATTATTATTTCCCGCGAATTGTCTATTCAATGTCAGTCACATTTACAGTTACAATTATTAAACACCTCGTGCGCAAAAGAACATAGGAAACACAATCACAAACCCTTTCAAAACATCAACTAAAGGGATCAAAGGGCGATTGCAATACCCTGTGAAGTTTGGCTAAAGCAATTATGTCATTCAAAATAATTTTTCATTTTAAACGAGGACGCACAAGGCTATCGATATCGCCTTAGGTTGATTTCTCGAATATCTTTGCGATCGTGTTAGGAGTTGATTTAATCACGTGATCCTTGCGTCATAACCTACCTCAGAATGTCACTCAGCCATTGGAATGAATAACAATGTGTGGTACTACCCGCAACAATTATAAGAATACCATCACATTCTATCGAATTTGATAGGCCAATCAAATTAACTGAAGATATAGAAAGGAATTATTCGTATTTTATTGCCGGACATGAAAGTTAAATTGCGGAAAGCATTTGTTAACCACTTCCTTTCCTATCACTCTCAATGTTAGAAAGAGATGCGGGTAGAATTTAATAAAGACCTTGTTCAGACAGACAGTTCTCAGTTTCTGCATATATACAATATATACATATACAATATACAATACGTATCGAAAGCGAAATCTTATCTAACCACGTTCACACACAAGGCAAAAAAGGACCCACTTTTAAGACTTTGGACATGGCAGAGAGAGAGAGAGAGAACTATAAAGGGAAGAAAGGCAACAGAGGCAGAGAGGACGCACAGAGAGAGAGAGAGAGAGAGAGAGAGGGGGAGGCAGAGAGAGAGAGAGAGAGAGAGAGAGAGTGAGAGAGAAGGAAAAGAGGCCACAGAGGCAAAGAGGAGGCAGCGAGAGAGAGAAAATAGAAGAAAGAGACAAAGGTAGATAGGGGCGGGGCAAAGTGTTTGAAAGCCGTAACAAACATCAATGGTCTACGAAAAGGCTAACCAAGAACTGCACTACTATATAATTTGGAGGGTGCATTTTCCCTAATATCTTATTTTCGGAAAAGAAAGGACCACTTTGATATATTTTGTTGATGGGTTATTAGACAAGAGCAATAAATATTATCAAAGGGTTCCTCAAACCGAAGATTAAAAAAACATATATTCCTAAACACTTTCATGACCGAAATCACTGTGGATAGCGTATTACCAGACATATACACTCTTAATGATTATAAATATCACCGGAAACTGTAGTAATAAATATAGATGACTTTGAGGTGACGCGATATGAATGTTCAACAAAACAATCGAGAGCCCTCTATATCTTGCCAAACTTAAACAGATAAAACGAATCGTTAGGCTACTGTCAGGTTGGGGGGGGGGGGGGGGGGGGGGAGGTTCATCTGGCCCGTACCCCCGCCCCCTTTGGAACCTAAGTAATACACCTTCAGTGCACATGTTCCAACACGTACCACTCTCCCCCCCCCCCCCCCCACCACCACCTATACCCCTTTTTAAGGTGGTGACCTTTTTTTTTTTTTTTTTTAAAGGGGGAGTCCGATTTATTTACAGAATGGACTTGAAAATCTAGAAAATATTGTTTGCCTTTTTCTTTATCGGCAAATTTGAGGAATATTGTGCCCCCTTTTTATTTTATTTCTTAAAATTCCGGGTCCGCCATTGCGTGATGCAACAATGGTTTTTGCCAGGACATCACGGGATCAACTGAGTATTATTAATTGGTTTCGATTTGAAGTTAGCTAGCTGAACATTGTTTGGGGGTATTCCCTTCGGGTTCCCTTCGAGAATTACCATACCCACTATTGATATAAAATGTTTCCGGTTTAAAGTTTATCGGAAGTCCTTTTTTTTTTTTTTTTTTTAATTCACTGATTTTATATCTCAAAACTCCGATTTTTTTTTCAGACATAACATAGAAACAAAGGACTTTCAAAAGTCATAGCTTACACAAAACTGCAACATAATTATAACAAAGTTTTTTTATCATTTGATAAACGAACATAAATACAACATAATTCATTTTTTTAAATTTCACAATGTATAGGACTAAAATATATCACAATTACATTATAGGACAATATTACCACACTACATAGTTATTTTATCCCAAAAGCTTTGCTTTGCTCCTTTTTCTTCAGAATAAGACTGAATACTTTAAACAAAAAAAAATCTATTTCATTTCATTCTCTTCTGTTACTTGTAGAAATATAAAATCTCTCTTTTCCTTGGTCCGAGAAAAAAATTCTCTCTCGTTTGGCGCTTTGTGTAACTGGGTTTTTACCAATTCAATTCAATTCAATTTTATTTTATTCAAGTCCATTTTAAAAAAGTACATTGAAAAACATTGTACATTGACAACATATTTACATGTAGGTTACACAGTATATCTTGAACTTTAAACACACAATTAAAAAGAGAAGTAAAGACAAGAGTAAGAATTCAAAGAAATAGATAATGAACATGAAATGGAAATTGCAAAAGAACCAAATAAAGGTTCTGTCGAGGCAATCCCCAGCTTTGCAGACGCGTATGAATCAGGTATGATTAGTTACGTCTGGGGACCGACCTTTAACGTCACATTTCTCTGAGCCCTCTTACATTCAGAGAATAACATTTACAATTAGGGTACATGTTCATCATAGGCATCCTATAATTAACCTGTAAGTAAGTTCCTCTGTACGCTCAAGCTGTTTAGCTAAACAGCCTTTTCTTTTTCAGACAATTATTATGAAGTGTGGTTAAAATGATTAAAGATATGAAACCGCTTCCATTTCTTGTTCTACTTCTATTGCGTTGCCATTCCCCGAATATAGAATTTATAGTCGACTGTGTTACAGAGGGCAAGGTTAACACGGAGAACTACTACATGTATTATATTTCGTCGAAACAATATAGGTCTTATTGCAGGATATCAAACTTTTGGTGCATTCATTACACGGTGCACGTTAACAATAACAATTTGTTTTTCTATTTGTGAAACGTATACTTGACTATATTAAAGAAGAAAAAAGGATTCACAAACACTTCGAATAAGAAAGTTGCATGACAGTGAATATCTGATATAGTAATGATATATATATATTTATAAAAGTACAGCTACGTCTCACGTTACTAGACCATTGTATTCACGCCTATATATGAAAAGCGGAGTAAACGGTAAGCATTACATTTAAACAATAACTTGTGCTTATTACAAAGAAATAGCATGATTTAGACAAAGAGTTGTTCCCTGATATTTTAGCATTATTCAAGACGGTCTTAAAGCTTACCGGATCGATTACAATAATGGTATTAGTAGTCACAAGGTAGAATAACTTGCAAATTTGCACGTAGTTTGAACATTATCGTTAATTTTGTAATTTTATGACGGGAAAAGTGAAGGGCTTTGGGGACAATAGTCGATCTCGGCTGTCATAGATTCTGACAGAATTACATCAGAATAGGCCTAATTAAAATGTAGTAAATTATAGATAGTTTAAATAATCAATTTGTCCATATATACGAATATGAAGAGTACTATTATATATATAACTATTTCATATATCTCTATCAAACCATTTTAAACAATCACAGTTCACTGCAAATCTTTTAAAAACAAACACCGAATGTACATGACACACTTAAACGATTACTATGATAAAAAATCTAGTGCTAAAGGGCAATTATATTTGATATTTTTTTACCAGTGATTATCTTGAACTTAGATGATGGGTAAAATACAGTTAGTAAAGTTGTTTGTATATTCTAAATTCATTTATGTAGCATCCCTCACACCGGTCCCAAAATGGTGATTTGAGGATTAAGATAAGTTAACTTTCGTATTTGTGTGGGGTGGGAGGAATGAAACTAACATCTTTGAGTTTATATGAACACGTAATTCAACAAAAATGATGATGATGATACGAATTTAATTTGTTACATTAATTTACAGCATAAAATATAGCTATGCCTGGAATTTAGCTAGTCGATGCAATTTTACAAAGTAGGCAAAGAATATTTCACTTAGCACTATCATAAAATTTGATGATTTGATTTGCTTTTTAAAAGTAGAAGAAGTTTACAATTACAAAGTTTAGCAATGATCACCAATAACAAATATAATATTTTCATCACAAGCACTCAGCTGAATGGTTCGGAATATTCTCCAATGAGCAAATAAACGAATATTTTTGAAATTCGGCGAAATAAACAGACATAGAGTTGTCTAATAAAACATGCATACTTGAAATCAAAAGCATTACCTGTCACAGCTTCAACTTGATATTAAATGACAAGATCATTACATACTACAAAGTAATGTGCTCCATTTTTACAATCTTTTTTAGATCAAATTTTCTTTGTGAAGTTGTTGACATCGGATTATTTTATCTTCTTTTTCCTGTTTATAGGTGGAATATTGAATTTACCAAAGTATATTTATTTATAAAAGGATATTCAATCTCATTCAAAGTTTAATATTTCTTTGACAGTGTGTGACACTGAGGAAAAAAAAGAACAATGAAGAACAATAACTATATTCAATTGCCTGCTTTAGTATTAAGTTATTTATATTTCTTAATAAGACCTAATATAGAGCAAAACACGGTCATCATGTAGGCCTAAAATAAACGACAGTTCTAAATGTTACATAAACATATTTTATTCGTTTGATAAAATATTCACAGCTAGGAATACAACTCACATTGCTTTCTGTATTTGTCTCTGTTTTATAAAAGAGAGATGTTATAATGTTCAAAAGAAAACGACAATTTGAATTAATGGGAAATTGTCTTACGTAGTGAACTTTAATTATACTTTTAACAATTGTCAAAGAATAAATTGAATTGGTAAATGCAATGCAATGTTGAAGGAGACTTACCTATGTTTCTTTCTGCAACTCTCTCACAGCGTTATGTGTTTCTAAATCCCTTGTAACAAGCACTGATTAGAAAACAGGAACGGTTGAGATGACTGCTTAGAAGGGACTTGGTCCTGGACCCCTTGATGCCTTCTTGTCGCAGTGGTGAAAGAAATAAGACAACACCCCCTCTCCAATTCACTCCTATTTATACCAGAATCCAAGTCTTGGGCTTTCCAAAGATGAGGGTAGTTCTAAATTCCCAACCAGCATCATCTTATGAATATTCATTAGCCCCGCCTCGCTATACACGTGATCATTACTACATGGGTATCAAAAGGGGGAAGTGACGAGTTCCATAGGTCGAAGATCTGTGTTGGGGAATTTTCGTTTATTGTTTCACATTTGTTTTGCTTGTAATTAATAGCGATATAAGGGGGGGGGGGGTAGGGGAATCAAGACCCCTAACTTAATTTCTTAAATCTTTCAAATTTTCTTCGTGTGCCGAACATGTAGAAAATTAATGGAAGAAGCCCCCTTTCTTGAAAGGAAAAAAAATCAACTCATTCTGCGGACAATTTGAGGTCGAGAAACCATTCGATATTTTGGCTTCAGCTGCTGAATATTCATGACTTGCGAGGATTGTCATTGCTGATTGGTTCTTTAGCGATATGCAAATGGCTGATTTAATCACGCTATGATATAAGAATGGGAAATACCAAGCGATATTTCTCCGTAAGAACCATAATGTGGTATATCTACTCATAAATTAGCCAAGAAGATTGTTATTCTTTTATACCGCAATACTTTTACTTTTCATTTCTTATCACGTTTATTTCGAAAGAAAAAATATGAGATTCACCATTAATCAACGTAAAGGAAAGAGATTCAATAAAATAAACTTAAACTTGATTTTCTACACAAAACACTTCTATGTCATTTTGGGTTTTGCATACACATTCTAGAGAACTAGTGATTAACATTATCATAGCCAACATTGTCATCATCAGCAGCAGCATCAGCATCATCATAACCAGTAATGATCTTCATCCCCATCATCATCACCTCCGCTACAAAATCACCACAGTCATTATCACCATCATCATCATCATCGTCACCACCGTCCTAACTAACAATCCTCATCACCATCCCCATTATCTAGTCAACACCATAATCGCCATAATAGTTGCAAAACCTTAAACTTGATTTTCTTCCCCAAAAATCATGTATATCATTTTTTGATGTTTTTTAACAAATTATAGAGAATTAGTGATGAACATTATCATCTCCATCATCATATTACCATCGGACTTAAATTGTCGATATCGGTAAAAACACATCTGCAACCTTTCAAATTGCAGACAGGATTTAGAGAAATCGATATGCCTATAAGTTTCATAGGTTCAAATTTGCCTACGTTTTATGATTTTCCGACTAAGCATTTTGATACGATGTGTCATTATGCCCCCCCCCCCCCCGCCCCTCCGACCATCTCCTGTCGATACCTTCATTATGATAATTAAATGATGCAGGTACAATCCGAATAAGCGTGCTATGAGACTTGCCTGCACCGCTGCACGATTGCGTGTTAATCGGATATACCTTTTTTTAAATAGAATGTAAGGGTATCATCTAGCTTCCGAACAGCCACTCGATCTTACCATTAGGTACTGAATTATTTTAATTGAATTAATGTAGTGCCACAGTGAGTTAGTTAATAGGAGAAGAAAAATGGAATCATAAGTATCATCATAATAATCAGTGGCATATCCAACACAGTGAGAAGCTGGTGTCAATTCAAAGACGAGGGTCTCCGGATGCACAAAGATCAAGATGTACATATTCAGACTACTTTTTAATTATTATTTTGGGATGTATTTCCCGAATATAGTAAAGAAGCGAAGACACAGTGAAAGACAAAATGTATCGATAATTTGTTGCCACAATGTTTATGCCACTCAAAATGTCGTTTGTAATCATGTTTTTATCCTGAGATTTGACATGGTCGGAGATTTTCCCCTTCGACACCGGCGTAAAAAAAACACAAAAGCTTATGTGTAGGTTTAAAGAAATGATTAGAGAGGAGAAAGTGGGGTAAGGAGTGAGATATATATATATATAGAGAGAGAGAGAGAGAGACAGAGAGAGAGAGAGAGAGAGAGACACACTGTATATATATATATATATATATATATATATATATAAAAATGTAAAGAGGGGGAAAGAAAGACAGGGAGAGAGGAGAAGAAAGAGAGAGAGAGAGAGAGAGAAAGATAAAGAGGGAGAGAGGGAGAACAAGGAGGGGGAGGTTAGGGTCATCATCAATGGGTGTTATGACAGAATAAATAATTTACTGAGGTATACCAGCATATACAAAATTATGACATAGTTGCTTGCTCGCACTGATCGCAAATAGTATCTAATTAGAAGTGCTGGTTGTAGCTGAATTGGGTTATAATTATAAAATGAGTTCATTACGAGTTAATTCTGAAGCTCTCTGTCGCTAAACAGATAATGTCAGTCTATAGCGATTAAAACAGTTTCGTATATACAGCTTATCGTGTCCCGTGTCTATACTTACAAAGTCACTTTGACTTGATTTTATTTGATTCTTATTTTCACGTAAAATTTGTGTAATCGAATTAGAAAATGTTAAGCGAGAAAAAGCTTTCGAAAAACATTTAATTAAGATCTTCTCGAAGAATATAAGAATGTGTACAAAGTTTTGATTCACATTGTGTATTTTTATTTCAGGTATATCATTATTTCATGTTTATATTTGATAACAACAGAATATTGTGTTAACGTTGGCGTAAACCGAGAATACTTCTTTATGATTCAATGATTACTCTTAATGATTGATTTATTGTCATTGGCCAGCTCTCTATAATGGCCACCTGCCTATAGTGGCCATGTATCTTATCTCCCTCTAGAAACAATTGTGTGTTATATGACCTGTCCGAAAGGCCAACAGTCTACAGAGGTTATTTTTCTTCGGTTTCCTTGGATGGCCTAAATAATTTTGTAATTTTCTTTCTCTTTTTTCTCTCTCTCATTGTTTCTCGTTGTTTCCCTCGCCCCCTCCCTTTTCTCTCTCTCTCTCTCTCTCTCTCTATCTCTCTCTCTCTCTCTCTCTCTCACACACACACACACACATACTCAGCCTGTCTCTCTCCCACTCTATTGTCTGTTCTTGCCATTAGACGTAGGGACACATGCCCCCTGTGCCCCTCGTAGCTACGCCAAAGTATTTCCACAAATCCCATTGTATATTTCTCACTAAAGGTTAAAACGCACAATGGCGTAATAGTAAACTTCATTCATTTAATATCATGACCATGATTATTTGCATACTACGGTTGAAACAACTAACCTTAGCAAATAATGATGAAGTAAAGAAGATATTGCCGGCTCGTAAAAACTGAGAACGATCATATCCTATTCATAGTGAAAACGATAGATCACATTTCCGGCCATGGGACAAGGCAAAGGAAGATTTAGGTTGACAAACGCGCAGAGAAGAGAGGAGAAGGGAGGGATATAATCTTGTAAACATTATTCTATATATGAAGATACCGTAATACAATAAATAATTATATACACTGTTGCGTTTACAGTTTGAATATTTAGCTCGACTTCTATTCAATAAGTGATTATGAGAATGTGATATGATGGATAAAGTTGATATCTTTACATAACTTTATTGATTAATTTAAAAATGAAAGAAATTGATCAATAAAGTTCTGAGAAGATATAAACTTTATCTATCAAGAATATATCCTATTGTCACAATCAGTTCATGACAAAAAGTAAAAACGTAAAAGTCTCAGTTTAATGGTAACAGTGTACATGCTTATTATTCATAACCATTAGCTATATCAACAATAGATACATCAACATATTTCACAAATTATTTGGATGTATATTTTGCACAGATTCGATTTGAATATAACTTTAGTATGATGAGAAGATATTATTACTTTTAATTGTGACCGGTACATAATATGTATCTTCAATATCTCATTATATAATTGTGTGGAAATGTGTATCTAATTTAAGTAAAGAACTGACGTAAATATTTTATTAATGCATTTTTTTTAATAAAACATTTCGACGAAGATCATTTAGATCGAAATCTCGGCAAATAAAGGGAAAAGCTACGATCAAGTCATACTCATAGCGTGTCATTCTTTCCAATATATACGCTCAGCAATCAAAAGAAAGTGGACTTTCTATTTTGATTAAAACAAATTACTCATACGGTAAAACCTGTCTATAACGACCACCCAAGGGAGACAAGAAAAATGGTCTTTTTATGCAGATGGTCTTTATGTACAGGTTCCGTTGGTACATGTCTCAATGAGAAACCATTTTCAAGGGAAACAACAAAAATTGGTCTTTGTAGACAGGTGGTCAATAAAGCAGGTTTGACTGTATATGCAATGTAAAGAGGGGGAAAGAAATACAGGGAGGGAGGATAAGAAAGAGCGAGAGAGAGACAGAGAGAGAGAGAGAGAGAGAGAGAGAGAGAGAGAAAGGAGGGGGAGGCTAAGGTCACCATCAGTGGGTGTTATGACAGAATGAATAATTTACTGAAGTATACCAGCATATGATTGACATCCTTTCTTCCTCTGTATAAATACCTTCACTGATCGGATACGGTATATAATTAGGAGTGCTGGTAGTGTTTGAAATGGATTATAATTGTAAAACGAGTTCATTACGAGTTAATTCTGAGGCTCTCTCTCGCCCAAAAGATAATGTCAGTCTACTAGCGATGAAGTAGTTTCGTATATACATAATAGCTTATCATGTCGCGTGTCTTCAAAAACAAATACTAATATAGTCACTTAGACTTTGTATTTGTATTTGTATTTATTAACATTTATTTCCTTCTCAACAGTACAATATGAAACACAATGTATATATAAATTATATATGTAACAATGATTTCAACATAGAGTATACAGTAAATAACTCAGATACGGAAGGAGGCGAAAACCCGAAAAGCACAGCTTGAGTTGAGAACGCCCATAATAAGTTAACACAGTTACTGAGAGAAAATTATAGATAGTATTATACAAATTACATATTGTGTAACAGAACGTTGATATAGGAAAGAAAGAATAATAAATGGAAGAAAAAAATAGAAGAGAATTAAGAATAGGAAGCCATGTTCACTTATATAAAGAGAAAGTTAAATCAATTGGGCTGTGCATGTGTCTGCGATTACATCATAAAAATAACAGACTACTACAATTCTAAAATAGACAGCGGGTACATAAGGATTAAAAACAAGCAAAATCAACAAACAAACAACAGCTTCATCCGACAACATTGTCCTGAGGAATATACAGATGGTATACCTAGCAACAGCTGAGACTTCATTTGATTTGATTCTTATTTTCAGGTAAAATTTGTGTAATCGAGTTTAAAAATGTTCGTCACAAAAACAGCTTTAGAAAAGCATTTAATTAAGATCTTCTCGAAGAATATTGTTGAATATCATTTAAACCATTGATGCATTTGATTTGATTTGATTTATTTTTCTACTCAAATATCCACATATTAAAATGACATTATTATACAGCATACAGTATAACAATATATAATAGAACGCATGAATTAAACAAGTAACGAAATACTGATAAAACGTAATCAAATAAGTTTACAGAGTACATTTCAGTTTGAGAATAAGACAAAATATGTTATATTGCTTGATTTAACTGAGAGGAGGAATGGGAGGGACAAATGCCCCCTGTGCCCCTCGTAGCTACGCCAAAGCCTGTCCATAAATATCCTATAGTATATTTTTTACGAAAAGTTAAAATAAACAATGGCGTAGTAGTAAACTTCATTCATTTAATATCATGACCATGATGATTGCATACTTCGGTTGAAACAACCAACCTTAGCAAATAATGATAAAGTAAAGAATATATTGCCTGCTCGTAACAAATAAGAATGATCATATCCTATTCAAAGTGAAAACAATAGGTCACATTTCCGGCCATGGGACAAGGCAAAGGAAGATTTAGGTCGACAAACGCTCAGCTATTTTCCTTATTGCATCACCTACATTAATTTGTGGTTCATAATATTATATTATGCAATCGCAAACAATAGCCAGCTCATGAATAAAAAATGGTTATATCAGCAGTCCCAAATTGGCCAATCAAGTTGGTTCGCTACTTGTATGACAATGACAAAACAGCTTTCATATTCGCGCAAATATCGCATTATATCACGAGAAAACGGACTGAGGTAATCCCCGCTTTCGGAAGTCATAACAACGAGGCACACTATTATGATCCGACTTTCTTGGAGAAGGACAAGCTAATTCCGTCCCAAATCGCAGTGACGTCAGAGCAATAGTGCGATATTGTTTAAGATTTGAACCCGATTAGGCTATTATTCTTAATAGGAGTTTTAAATGCACTAAAATTCCAGTTGTTATGGTATGGTACGGTATTTATTGAATTTTTGAATCATACATCGCAGTTTCACATATACTGAATTGCACATGGATATGCATTGAACAGTATGCCTATTATTTGTACACGTATATGTCCTCAGGGAGTGGAGATTGTGCACACAGTGTGTGCGGGTAAGCACTGAATCCATTGACCGGGGTAATAGTATATTTGTAAAGCGCTTAACGACATTTGTATTAAGCGCTATATGAAAACTATTAATTTTGTACCAAATGTAAAATAAAAGCAAACATACGAACAAGAAGGAAATTGGGAATATGTACTTAAATAAAATATGAAAGTAAGGAAGAGAGAAGGGAAAGATGTAGAGAAAAGAAGTTAAAAAAGGGAAAGAGAGAGAGACAGAGAGAGAGAGAGATGAGGAGGAGAGAGGGAAGGAAAGTGAGAAAAAGAGAAAGAGAGGATAAAAGACCGAGAGGTATAGTAAAGAAAGAGAAAGAGAAGGAAAGAGTATTCTTATCATAGTTTAGACACTAAATCGGGAAAATAGTGTCCGTTTAGATTTCCATATCTAATATATATAATTGCCATTTCTTCGAAACTCGATGGCAGGAAGGTCGTGTAGTGTGCGTTGGGCTTGGCCTTCCTTTGGAGTTGAATCCATTCAGAATTAAAGTGACAATTTACTCTAAAGATGTTGTTTGAATTGTACCTTTTAGTATAGCTTTCAATATTTTGTGTAAAAGTGGATTCCAATAGTTTTAGTGTGGATTTAACATTCCAAAACGAATTTATCCCCAATATGACTCTTAAAAGAATGGATTTCCAATCCCGTGAACCCGAGCACTTCCATACAGTGGTTTTGTTCTTTATCATAGTTTTAAATGTATAGTAGGTTAAGGAGACGTGTTTGTTCTGTTTAATATATCAAGATTCGCTAATTTATCAAAATCGACAAAAATTAAAGATAAAAGGGGGAAGTGTGAATAAAAAGGTAAAAGAGGAAAATGGTACTTTAAAAAAGAGGAAACGGAAAACGATTTTCACTTGAAAATAATAAATTTACTTAGACAAAAAAAGTATAAAAGTGATTTTGTCATCATTCACGTGAATCAAAATTTGTGGTCAACAAAAGTACAAATCAATGACAATAACCTAAAGAGAAACGTGTATAACCACGCTTTGCAGAAAGAAAAAGAAACTGAAAATGAATAGAAAATGTTTAAAGTTTACGTTTTCTTATAGTGAGATCAGTTTGTTGATGGAAAGAATTAAAATGACAAATGTAAGCACATTTCTTTTTACTAGCAAGACACAAGCAAAACTCCCTAGAAGCAAAACACTGAATCTCAAGCAAATGTTTACAGAAGCGGAGGGGGGGGGGGGGGGGGGGAGGGGTAGATATGGGGAGTTCGTAGGTTGTAACTATTTCCCATTATAGGAATATCCAACCGTGCTAGATTTAGTGATCTTATATTTCAAATATTCATAACTTTCTCCGATTTTTAAAAACTTTGCCATTCTGTTTCTGGTATTTCTGCTTTCTGCTTTTATACATATGAACTTTTGAAGGTTGGATTTCCCTTTAAACTCAAGTATTAAGTCAATAAATCAATAAATCCTCTAAATAAGATTCAGTGCACAAATTCATTGAAGTACCCTTTTAATTCTTCTTTTACATATATCTATTTATATTTTATGTTAAAGTTGACAAACCTCCATTTAGACAGGAAAGGGAACAGCGTTCTCTAAGCTTTCTGGTGGTAGTATAATACTTTATAGGAGTTTTTTTTTTCCGCCCGCAACTCTCGTCACTGCCGGACGTCAGTGCTGAGTTTACCCTTAGTTAATAAAAAATAAAAGACAGTTGATGCTGACAGCAGGGGCCCAGGATATTTCTGGTTTCTACTAATTTGTATAACTTGCATTCCGTCACGTCGAAGGAACGTGTTACTATCATGCATACATATGAGAGCCGGCGCCGGAGTGTTTTTAAGGGGTATTCGTCCTCACAAAAAAGAGATAATTTCTGACAAGGAACAGCTAGTACAACAACGTCAAAAATGAGTTATCCCATCTCTCAAAAGCTTTGGTGTTATGTCCAAATGTCGATAAACAGACAAACAAACAAGGATGTTCAAATATTTGAGGCATTTTTGGCAATTCATGGGGGAGATCGAGGGAATGCAATCGCGCCCTTCCTGACGTAGCGCTGATCCCAACTCTTTAACGTAAATCTGTCATTAAAGTAGTTTTGTATGGGGGGGGGGGGGGGGGGGGGTAGTGTGCACTAATTTTTTGTTTTTGTCCTTAAAAATTGGAAAAATCGCACCCCCCCCCCCCCCCCCCTTGAGCGCCAAGGGGAGGGGGGCCATCTAAAAAAAAAAAAAAAAGGTAAAATTAACATGTTTTAACATGTTTTTGTTCCCCCAGGGGTGGGGGGCCCGGCCCACCTGACAATCTACCCCCCCCCCCCCTCCTGCACCTTTCTCTATCTCTAATAGTTAATTGTCCATTCACATCTTTTTCCACCCTTTTTTCTCATCTTTCTCCGTTCTTCCTCCCCTCTTTCTCTCTCTCTCTCTCTCGAGAGAGAGTATTGATTTCACGAGTTTATAGTCCTTACATAATTTTATACTCAACATGCCTCCTCTTTCTTTATCTCCGAGCCATATATTCTACTATAAAGAACCATTGAAAAAACGATAACATCTTGTATATATTTATATATATACATGTATGCGTGTGTAAAAGGACTATTAACTCTTGCAACACTAAGAAACAAGAGAGAGAGAGAGAGAGAGAGAGAGAGAGAAAGGGAGTATAGCTCTCTCTCTCTCCGTTTTCTTAGTATTAATATTGAGTTTAATCCTTTTATGACACTCAACATGTTTCCATCCTTCCTTCAGCTCTCTTTCTTCTTCGTTATCTCTAAACCATCTACTAGTATCCTATACCATCTATCATCATTCAGAAATCATTGAGGCACATCACATCAATTGGTAATTTATTTTAGGAACTCTGATTGTTTCATTCAATCAACTCCAATTTATGTCAACTTGAATTTATACAATCATTACATATATATACAGTTATTTAATTATTTGTTCAATATGTGTACATTTTGAGCTCGTTAAAATATTTACACTGGTGCAAATATATAAGCAATGCATTTAAACAATTTTGCATGTTATTGAAAAAATGTTTAATGTAGCCACGGTCCAAGTTCCTTGACTGACTGAATTACGAGTATAGCTTCCTGAGTGAGCTGCCAAAGGGATTAACCAACCAAGTACCAGGTAATAGGCATAAATAGTCAAATTTGACTGAACACCTAGAATAAAACCAACAACAACAGTTCTAAATGTTTGGTAGAATTTTTACCAAGAAAATTATAAATATGAAAAGGATTATTGCAAACAGAATAGTATTTAAACATACAATCAAACTAAGATACATGACACATATACAAATTAAAACTCATATTTCATTGTATCGATACAATAGAAGATGTTAAACATCGCATAAAAATATATCCTTGGAAATAACTTCACTAATTGCAGTACTGGCAGTGAATTGTAAATAGGGCTATTGATATCACATTGTATCTGTAAGTACTCTCAATTGATGCGCTATTTGTTTGTAGTGGGTATAATATTTAAGAATGGCAGACAATACTAGATTCACTTAAAAAGTATTAATACAGGGTTCACACTCTCCTGTCACTGTCAGTTACAAAATCGTTTTCCACAATGACCCTGTATGCCCAACATGTTTGCGATCTACATGTATAAATGTACATGCCTTGGGCAGTCATCAGTTTGGCTATAAAACAAAAGCAGGGTGAGAGTTCAAGTGAGAGGCTTTCCATGAGCCCTATAGTAAGTACATAACCGTATGCATATCTAGTGTTTCAATTAATTCCATGTTTGTACATTCATAGTGTATTAATCACCTACCCGTACAGAAAGAATGTACAAAAATCAACCTCAAAAACTTTAATCAGCATTCTATGGACTAATGGGGTATGAAGAAATTAAAGAGTAATAATGCTGCGTCTGGAAACAAAGTCAGACTTTAGTTCATGGCGTGCCTTATTCCGTGAGAGGGTGTATGAGTGCTTTAAAAAGTCTATTATACAGTGTGTATTTCAACTTCAAATATCTATTTACAGAACCATCCAAAGTGATAAACATATTTTGAGTATAGCATAGGGACATGAACTCCATGACATAGGGAGCAATGTATACTTGGTAATTGGTACATAAAATGTGAGTACATGTACATGTATGTCTATCAAGCCGCAAAATAACAATGTAAATTAGACAATATATATCTTTCATTTTCAGACAAGACCTATCTCTTGTAACTGAACCCTTGTTCCGACTATTAAAATTCATTGCATAGCTTCATCAAACCCGTACATCTAACAGAGTTTTATTACTTTTCTATTTTGAGTGTCTTATAATGAAACATATATTTGAGCATCGTTTTGAACAAACACTCTATAATGATTCACGGTCCCGCTCTCATCTGAACATTGTATCGAAGGAAAACCATGTAAACGGTTTAGAGGAAGCTCACACTGAGCCAGCTGTCATGTCAAGTGACTTCCCTCTAGTTTTGCATAGTCTGAAATGTAAGTATGGGCCTAGAAACACACTGCTCATGGGTGATACGTGCTTGATACGTCTTCCTAGTACTAGTGTTGCTTTAAAAACAACTATGAGATGAGTCAAGCAATGCACTGTCCCTGAATGATGCTTATCTGGTTTGAATCCTTCCAAGAAGTCTGAGATACCAGTTATCCTATTGTAAGTCTTGCATAGACTGAAATCACGAGACAAGCCTTTTCCTGATAGTGCTTTCCATACAAGCTGCTTGTGTAGTTTGATCCATTTAAAAGTTCTAACACATACAAAGATCTGGGGGGTGTTTCACAAAGATCCTTGTTGAAGTTGAACAAGTTGAACTTGTCTCTAAGTTGGACTTAAAAATTAGCATCCTTGGAAATATTTTGTAAAAGTTATTTTAAAAGGCATAAAATGTTGATTCAAATCATTCATATTTTCTATTATCATGGGAGGTTTCATGTTCTTGATGTGGAATTTATGAAAAGTCTAAAATACTTGAATTTTGCTTTTGAATATATTTCAAAATAAGGCTACAAATAGCTCTCCATAATATTTAAGTTCAACTTAGAGTTAAGTTTGACTTAGAATCTTTGAGAAACAACCCCCTGGATAAGTCTTGCATAGTCTAAACAAAAAGGAAAGGGACAAGTTGCGTGGTGACCAGGATAGAGGCTATGTTCGTCCACTCTTGAGTTTTTCCAGATATTCAAAGGTGTTCTTTGTTCCAAGCGCAAAGCTGGCCATTCTGCAAAGGAGGAAAGATTATGCATTGTCACTCACACTTTGAATGCAAGAGCGCCATAATAGCAGCCGTGTGAAAACCAGAGAAAAGATACTGGAGCACAAGTTATGTCATGCAGATAGTTGTACACTGCAGAATAACTCACACAAATTATGATTATCATTATCATCAATACCTTTAAAGGCATCATTTAACAATGTTAAATCCGTGTCTGTAATATGGTATAATATTGAAGCCCTAAATAGATCGCGCTTCAAAATGACCAAGAAGTGCCTCAAAAAAGTAAAAAACTTTGAGTGACCGGTTTTACCATACTCGTTATCGGCTTGTAAAAGTCATGTGGTTCCTGACTGACCTAAAGCTTTATAATTATCATTGCAGCATGAGCTAAATCTAGATCGATATGAATTATACCTGTCATGAATGACGCCATCGACACCAACATCTGAAAGCTTCTGCCTGATGCTTGGATCTACTGTTCCTTCACCCCAACACATCAAGGTCAGACCATTGCTGTGGCATGACTTCACCAAGCTAGGATCCTTGATATAGTCCTCACAATGGCCACACAGTCCCTATGGGGAAGACATTCAATCGTTGTTATAATGGACAGACGTCATCTTTAAGGAGACTAACTTAATTAATACTTGGATCTACCGTTCCTTCTCCCCAGCACATCAAGGTCAGACCATTGCTGTGGCATGACTTCACCAAGCTTCGATCCTTGATATAGTCCTCACAATGGCCACACAGTCCCTGTGGTGTAGGACTTGAAGAGGGAGCTTTACATACATCTATATTACAGAGATTGCTTTAAAGATAAAGTTGAGTTCTGGTCATGCGATTTGCATTGTGAAAGAAACAGTGTGGAATCGATCAGAAAAGATTGATCATCTAGCATATAAGTATTGGTGTGTACTGCAAGGTTCTGTAATCATCAAAATGATAAGAAATTTGGCCCAGTCTTGGAAAAGTTTCAAGCACTGTTCACATAAATATGTATATGGGACTACACAGACATGTGGCATAGAAATCCGTCCCAATTTGTATGCTGTTACATGCCATATTCAGAATATTAAGGCATTTGAAGAGCCATGCTTTTCAGGGAAGATTTTTTATCTGATGTTCTTCCACACTTGCATAATACAATGATAACGCTCACAGTTTATTTTTCACCTCTTCCCAGAACTCAACCTTCTCTTTAAAGTTCACGGGCTAGGAAGAGCAAGCAATTGTGCAGGGAGGGTTTGAATATCATCACAAACTTACCAAGATCTGATAAGCACGAGATGTGAGGATACTGTTCTTAACACACACACTTCTGGGGTCATTGTAGGACTCATACAGGGAGGTTCGACCAAAGTTACACATCATGACTGGATACTTGCACTGCTTCAGACGAATCCTGTACCAAGAGATTCACAATAGATACTAGCAATGCCAAATTGAAATGTCCAATTTGAAAGGAAAAAGGAACAAACAACTTTTTTCCCCTTTAGATATCATAATATTTTTGTATAGTTTGCATCTAGCGAGGGAATTTATTTTGGACCAGAATGCATCAAAGAACATTAGAGCCATTAAAGTGACTCGGTAACATTGTCGAAGGTTGATGAAAAAACTGGGTAATTTTGTATGAAATGTTACTTATTATATTCCTTCTACTGTAATAACATACAAAAGATCCTGAAAAAAATTCTCAAATTACAAAAATATTTATGGTTTTCTTTGAAGGCGTCACTGTGCGACACTCTCTAACAGTAAATTCTCCCAACCATTTTTAATTTTCTATGAAAATAAGACATAAGACAGGCTTTTAAAAATCTTTCAACACTTAAATGTGTTGAATATATAGAGCCCATTCATTGCTTTGTGATGATTTACATTCACCTAAAATGTAAATAAATTGTATTAATATAGTTGGGAGTATTGAGGAATCAATCAGATCATTTTTTCCCAATTGTTATCATTAATAATGGTCTGTTTTCACTCAAACTTTCAGATTATCTTTAATTGTACATCTAGCATTGATGTCACTACCTTGGCACCATTATCTCTCATCTGTTACTAAGTCCCTTAAAGCAAGTCCTGGAGCCCTGCTACAAGGGACTTTCTGGTTTACTTACATCACTTCAAACTCCTCGATTGAATTTTTGTTTGTGGGCCACCTTGTTACTTAACCGTAAGCAAAGGTATTGAGAATGATATAGTGCTTACATGGCGCAGACGTCAGGGTTGAAGGCTGAGAAGAATATCCTTCTCTGTCCACCATACTTGAGGACCACTCTAAGGATCGCATCCAGGGATTGGTTCATGTCCATAGGGGTTCCATCATACTCAGGGCCAGACTTCTGTAAGTGAACAAATGGAACGTTCAAGACTTCAAAAACAATTGATGATCATCTCAGTGTGGGGCATGATCATTCTAAGAGTAGCATTGATGAATGAGTTATTTAAAAATCCATAAGAGTATAAAGGGGTAGGTGATCACAACTGAGTGACCCCAAAAATAGCATATCTTGTGCTTTGAGCAAAAGGTACCAGATGACCATGCAGTATATTTCTATGTCTCATGGTTTGGGGGTGCTGAAACACCTAAAAAGGTGAATATGCTTTTAAATAAGCACAGGCTTTGATATTGGATGTACACATGCAGCTCTTGTAAAATACTTGGGTAAGGACAAAATAGTTTTTTTTAATTCTTTCCGGGCGTGTTATGTGCAAGTTGATACCAATTTTTTAATGACTTTCAAGGTTTCATAAAATTAACAATAATGATATTGTATGGCTTTTCTTTTGTGGGATACAAGGGTATATCACACTTGCTTTGAGAATATTTGACTTGTCATGCTGACTCATGAAATAGGCTTATCAGCTTGTGGGATATACCCATGTTTACCCACTCAAGGCCATTCAACATTATATCATTATTACTGTATGATAATGATATCATTGCTATCATACATTGGAAATATACATACCTCACAGATCATTGGGTATTTGATTTCGATGTCGAAACCACAATGTACTGGAACAGTCTGCAAGGCCTGTGAGGAGAACAAGCATGTACAAATGTTGTTATCAAGCATTATCAACACCATCATCACCATCACCACCACCATCATCATTATCATCATAACCAACACCATCACCACCATCACCCTTTCCATCATCACTATCACCATCTGCACCACTCTTGCCATCCTCACCGCCACCACCACTCTTACCATCATCACCATCACCATCATCACCACCACTCTTACCATCATCACCATCACCATCATAACCATCACCATCATCACCACCACCACCATCATCACCATCACCACCACCATCACCATCACTATCACCATCTGCACCACTCTTGCCATCCTCACCGCCACCACCACTCTTACCATCATCACCATCACCATCATAACCATCACCATCATCACCACCACTCTTACCATCATCACCATCACCATCATAACCATCACCACCACCACCACCATCACCATCACCACCACCACCACCACCACCACCATCACCCTCATCAGACTATCTCCCCTGAAGAAAAACAGATCAATCAGAGGAATCACCATTATTTTCCCCAATGAATGTAAGTAAGATTACATCTCCCTGCATTCTCTCAAGTTTGTATCCCATCTGAAATTAGACCTCATGCCCCACCAGATACATGTAGCACAGAGAAAAATGAACAGTAAAGCCTTGTTCAGATTTGGAACAGTAAACCGCTGCAAAAAACTCCATGATTTTTTTAAAAACGTGTAACTGAATGGCAACTGCATGCAACAAATGACTCCCCCTTTTCACAGAGCTCTCTTTGTTTAACAAAAATATGAACTGCATCATACTCATCATACTCATCACTGAAACAAGCCGCTGCGCTTTTGCCGTGCGCTATCTTTAGTCCTGTATTGCCCAAGTCTGTTATCTATTTATTTCATTAAAAAATGAAAAATTATGGATATGACCAATTGTTCTTTCCGGTATCACTACCATACAACAATGGTCCTGTCAAGAGATTTTTTATTTTCAGATGATAAACTTAGGACGTCCAGGAGAAACTAAAAGGTTGCCCAGAGAGAAAGGTACAATAGTTCTCATCGGTTATTTTGCAGAATAGGTACATGAAAAATAGTATCCCTTTTCTAAAAATGAAGTGATAACAGTTTATTTGAAATAAAGTGAATGCTTCCAATCTGATAGATATATTTATGATCCAAAAACAAATAAAAAGGAAGAAAGAAAAGAAAAAAATCATTAGATAAATTGATTTCCTTACCGTTTGCAGTTCGCCAAAGGCTAGAGCATCTTCTTCAACTGCTGTCGTTGTTTCACACAAAAAGTCTGTATGTAAAATACAACCATACAGATTTGGTTTGAGTACTGGGTAAATAACCGCCAGCTTATACAGTCTTTTGTTTCTTTCTTGAATAGAATTTCTAAATAACAACACATTACATGGTGAAAATCAAGGGATACTGGGGGAAAGAATGTCTCATTTAATATTTGTTTTGTTCAGGTGTGAAGAATTCTGGGGAGAAGTGATATTTATGACATTTGGCCATTTATCTGCAGAAAAAGAAAAAAAAGAAGACGAAGAAGAATTAAGAAGAAGAAGAAGAAGAAGATTAAGAAGAAGAAAGAAAAAAAGACACAAGAAGAATAAAAAAAGAAAAGGGAGAAGTTGAAGAAGAAGAAAAGATAAGCCCCTTTATCTGCAGAAAAAGAAGATAGAGAAAAAGAAGGAGAAGAAGAAGAAGAAGAAGAAAAAGAAAAAGAAAAGAAAGGGAGAAGATGAAGACAAGAAGAAGAAGAAGAAGAAGACATATCTCCAATCAGATGGTTTTACAATCTTATTAGTTTTACTCATGAAAAAATGTTCATGTCTAGCTACAACATTTATTTTTCTCTACAAAATTGTCCCATTAAAACAATCCATCAGCACATTTTTTCATATGAAAATATAATAATATTAAATAATAAAAACGTTGCTTATAAAGCGCTTACCACCAAGGTCTCTAAGCGCTTTAAATGAAAATATACATATGACTGATGACTCTAAAAAAATCACCCTAATACTAACCTGTCGTCCCTTTCCCAACAGGAGCTAGTTTCTGTTCAGGAAAGAAGATAGAAAATACAACTTTACAATTTATACATATCATATCAAGTAATCAAGACTGAACACTGATAATGAATTTAAAGAGATATTTTTTTCTTCATAATTTGTGCTTTTTATAAAAACATAGAAGTCTAAATTAGTCAATGGTATTGTGAAAACATGGAGACAAATTAAATTAATTTGAACTTAATTTGTGTGTATACAGAGGGGGAATGGGACATTCATGTTTATTTTTTTTCTTAAAGGCAGGGTATTTTACCTACATTGCTACCACTGCTGTATTTGTGCCATCTCTCAGTGAAGGCATACAATGAACAATTTTTGGTTCATTTACCCAAGCATCATCATGCATGCACCATGCATTTGGTGATGCATTGTGGGGCAGGGCTGTCAACACATCGGGACATTGTGAGCAGCAGATGGCCATATAAGTCATGCTGAAGCAGTATCAGTAGAAAAGCCTGCCTTTAAAGATAAAGATGAGTTCTGGTCAGGCAATTGCATTGTGAAAAAAACGTTGTGGAATCGATCAGAAAAGGTTGATCATCTAGCATATAAGTATTGGTGTGTACTGCAAGGTTCTAGAATCATCAAAATGATATGAAATTTGGCCCAGTATTGGTAAAGTTACAAGCACTGTACACAGAAAGATGTATATGGGACTACACAAACATGTGGCATAAAAATCTGTCCTCATTTTTATGATGTAACGTGCCATATTTAGAATATTTGAAGAGCCATGCTTTACAGGGAACATTTTTTATCGGATGTCCTTCCACACTTGCATAATACAATGATAATGCTCACAAATTATTTTTCACTTTTCCCAGAACTCAACCTTCTCTTTAAAAGTAGGAATTGATCTTACTCTGATGACGGCTAGTTGCTCAAGAGTCATATCCTTGATGGCAAGCTTGGCAATGTGTGTATTCGTTGAACTCCCAGGCTATATAGCAGACAAAGAAATGAAGAAAGAATGACAATTTAATTCCCCCATTTATCATTCACACTACAAAAGAAAACGGCCAACATCAGGCATGCGTGCAGAAAGATCAAGTTCATGTACAACATGAAATTTAACTAAAGGGATGGCAGCCTTAAAACTGTTATTGTGCTTTATAATCCCTCACACAATGCTGGTGAATACTTGTTAACAATGTACTGTATGATGAAATATACTGATACTTTTACATGAACATGTAGACAAGTCAAATAAATGTACTTGATACATGGTTTCATTACAAAATGTACCGGTACATGTAAAAAAGGGTAGGAGCAGGAAAACACGCCTTCAGCTAGAGCTGACCATCTCATGGACCCTACATACTTCCGCAAGACCTAGCATTCACATTCACATTCCCGTCAAGCTAACGAAGGATGGAAAGCATTAACCATAAATTATGATAAATGTAATGTAGTTCTTCCTCATGAAAGCAAAACTTTTCAAATGCAAATGTTGAAATTCCAAATACATACTGGTAAGTTTATTCAAATTTTAGTCAGTGAAATATTTGGAATTAATAAAAATGAAATTTCTATGAAAATGTATAGGTACTTTATATTAAAATTATATAGAGAGGAAAAAGATTTTTATAGATGAATGATTGCATCCAGTTAATAGATACAAACATTTATGGGGATCGATCAAGCAGTCTATGGCGCACCATTCTTGCATTTCACATCAATTCAAACTAATATTACCAAAAGACCAAATCAACAAGAAAAGAACCAACACAAGGGGTAATTATGAGTTGAAATGCAAGGCTTACCTCTTGCATGCACAATGAGAACTGGAAATCATGGAACAGGACTGGAAAACCATCTTTGGTGACGTGGACATCAAACTCAACAAAGTCAGCACCCTACAGAAAGAGTTAAAGCAAAATATATTGATGTATGTTGGGTTGTGTGAAATTTACCCCCCTTTTTTCCTTTTAAATATTAAAGTGAATAACAAAAACATAATGTTAACAATTTTTTTACAATTTAATTTGCAAATAATTACAAATATATCCATGATCCAGTTTGTGGATGTAATATTGGCATTAGCAGATTAGCATTAGCATTTTGTACAATTGTAAAACCTACTAAGACGATATTAAGCAAATAACTACCGTTGGTGAAGGTGATGGGACAAACTATCAATTCCGAGGCGATCTGGATGTAGCTATCTTTCCGAAGTGAAGCTGAGGAAAAATAGCGTATACATTCAGATCGCCGAGGAAATGACAGTTTGCCATCGCCTGAAACCAAAAGGTGATTATTTGCTTTATATTCTACATCAGAAACATTTCACTTCTTCCGTCATTTTAGAGCAACAAGTCATCAATTAACAGCTAGCAAACGGTGTGCGATACGTACAGTGCATGGGGACCGGTGCAGTATGACCATATAATGTGCGCGTGACCAAAGTTTGCGTACTAACACTAAAAGCGCTTAAAGAGGAGAGCAATACGCAACGTATTCAATTAAAGTGCGTTGCACTGTGTAGATAGTACCTCTATCTTCAGTGAAAGTGCGTTGCACAGTGCAACCAACTTTTCTTCTCCCATCAATGATGGGCGAACTATCTTTCATCACATGATTTACTTTTGACCAATCGTAAAGCAAGATTCTAGTATGTGGAATATAATCTGGATTAATGTACAAGCTCATTATTAGTTTTGATCATCACTATTTGTTTATGCACCAACAGTGTAGCCCATAATACACAGGTGAAAGTATTATTTTTAAAAGGGAACAAAAGCTATTGTTAAAGCACCTCCATCACTTTTAGAGTGATTATGTTGAAATGCACAAATTGGGACCATCTCTCAAGCAAAGGTAAAGGTAAGAATTTTTTGTAGATTTTTTTGTGAATTCGGTATATAAAAGATAAAAGGACTGCTTTAATATTTGAAGCATAGCTGTTTCTGTACTGGCTCTCGGGGACGTTGTAACATCCTGCTATGGCCCCTTGGCATGGCGCCCGCCTCGGGCTCATAGCAGGATGTAACGTCCCCTTGAGCCTATATATATATACAGCGAAGCCTCTCGTAGCATTCGATATACTTATACCAATCACCTAGAAAATAATTTGTGCACACTGAACAGCTAGAAAGTATAAACTCAACTTCAACAAACTTTGCCCTGCATTCTATGAGATAACAGATAAGAGTATGAAGATGACAAAGAATAACAAATAACGCATACAGAACTCAAGTCAGACTTGGTTCTGTGCAGGATCTATTTAATGCGAGTGCGTCCGGGTACGTTAAGTATTCTACTCACTATTCGCTTTATGTTAACTGACATTGTATTGAACCTGGTAACAGCTCTTTTCAGAATTAATATTTGAACCTCATATTTTGAACAAAAGTATTACAATATACAGTAGAACTACTACAAATAAGACTAAATAAAACTTTAATGATTTATACACTTTAAAGGTTCGTTCACATATGCCACGTTAAACGGTGGTAGTTTTATGTGTGTAAAGAATCAGTACTAGATGAAAGGCAAGTGGGGATGAACAAATTAGCAGCGTACAACAATGGTTTTACTCAAACTCACTTGAATATCTATGAGCTGTATAATATAAAAACATGCAGTGCACTATACTAAAATAAGCTTAAAACATCCCGCGATACACTGCCATGTTTTACCGCAGTATATAATGAGATCAAGCCTTTGGGGTGTTTACTCACATGGGTAGCAGCTTCCTTGAAAGAATAGATGGTGTTTTCAGGAATGGACACCAGTTCATCCGCATTAGGACTGAAAACAAAAAATGAATTAAAATGTTACAACGAAAAGCAAAATGAGTCAGGGGTACATCTATTTTTACACATGTAAATGTATGTACACATGTAGCAGCTAAAAAATTACTTTTTTTAAAACTGTAAAATGATGACCAACGTGTCAATGAACTTGTTTTAGGTATTTAAAGATGTAAATATTAATTATTTTGATACACTTATTACTGATGTTCTTAATTTGGGCAGATATATGAATGTTAAAAGCAAATATTAATATCAATATCAATGTGAGGGCGCCTTTGAATGTTTGAAACAGATAAATAGTGCTATAGAGTACCGAAGCTGTGACATCATAACAATCTATTTTAAGAATTTCTCAATTTTATCTCCATTTTCCGAAAGAGCATCAAAATTAATGTCCAAATGTCGAAAACCAATTGAAAATGTTAAGTATTAGCTGTCCTTTGGGAACTCAGTGTTATAGTGCTCTGGTTCCTAATGTTATGCTCTTTCGGAATATGAAGAAAAAACTGAGAAATTCTAAAAAATACATTTTTGATGACGTCACACTTCACCACTCTATACAAGTGCTGTGGATCATCATCATTATGATCATCAACTGTACAATATTGTAATTCATCCAGTCAGGTTCAGCGATACATACTCAGTGATAAGAGAGTGGTCTTTGAGTGATCTTCCCATTCCTCTGTGTCCAACGTTGAGTGCCTTGTTCCTTCTCTTCCAGTGTGTAGCATAGGAAACTTCCAGACTGTGTGCTTCTAGATTCTTTATCGGTTCTATCACTGCATAGGAAACTGGGGTAAAAAAAGAAGGTGGGGATATATTTTGTTCTTGAGTTGAAAATTATCTAAAGTTCTGGTGATGGTTTTTTTTCTTCTTCATATTTCATTGGTGTACCAAAACCGGCCAGCAGCACAGACTGAAAGGGTTGGTTGGCAACCAGAAGTAATATGCAAAGCCATGTGAACAACAATATCATAAGCATAGAATGTACAAAATAAATTGAGTATAAAAAAGAAAAGAATAATACAAATAAGTACACATTGCATCAATACAAACGTTAATATCGAGGAGATAAGGAGGAAGAGATTTAAACAAAAAGGGGGGGGGGAGATATAACTGAGGAGAGGGAGAGGGAGGGAGAGATAGATAGAGAGAGAGAGAGAGAGAGAGAGAGAGAGAGAGGGAGAGGGAGAGTGAGAGGTTCATGTAGAGGACATTCCAAAATGATGGCATGTGCATGTTATACATACATACTGGTAATATTTTACATGCAACACAAACTTTAAAATTCTTGAAGCTCATGTAGAGTTTGCATAGCAAAAAGGAAGTTAGGGGAATTATAGTCCCATGTTGCTGTATAAACACATACATACATACATGTATGTGTGAAATCATTGGCATTCCATCCATGATTTTCGGGTTAATTTTAGTGTACATATCTGCAAGGTACTCTAGATAATAGCTCTACACTCCCTACGTTAGGACCCTCGATCCCCAACAGCTCCCGGCACACCAATGTCAGCGCTACCCCAGGAGATAACTTGTGTGTAGATTGTAGTGTATTCACAGTCCTCAGATGTTTTACACATGAGAAGTGCAGGTTGCCGTTGTTACAATTTATGCCCTTGGCCAAGTATCTAAATTGTTTTGTACATCCTATTTGTTGGATACTTCACTTGAGGAGGAATAAATTTCACATTAGTATAGTATTGCTAGTATCTTGCTATCTATAAGCTATAATCAAAGAAATGTTTTTGAGGACTTTATAGCAAGACTAAACGTGACCTTTGACCTACCCTCCACATGTCCAAGTGAGAGACCAGCATCATCAAAGAAATAAAGAGGGGCTTTGCCAACACTGTTGATAAGAGTGTTGCTCATGATTACACCTTCTGCCAAAATGGTGATGTCTCCCTTTAACCGTTTGGGACTTCCCTTGTTGGTAGGCAACCTTCCACCTTCTTGCATCAGCTCAATGAAGAATTTCTGTTGGGATATGAATGAAGAGGAGTAAGCATAATAATAATAATGATATTCCGCTTTTATACAGCGCTTAATACGATGTCTCTAAGCGCTTTACAGATATTTGATTAACCTGGTCATCGGATTCAGGCTTGACCGCACACAACCTATGCACATTCTTGTGTAATTGTTGAATTTCCCCAACCATTTTTCTATGAAAACATAACATAAAACAGACATTTAAAAATCTTTCAATACCTGTAAATGTTTGGAATATTATATAGAGCCAACTCCTTGCTTTGTATCCATTTTACATTCACCTAAAACTTAATCAAATTATAATAATATAGTTGGGAGAATTTATTTAGGAATCAATCAGTTTTTTTACAAATTTTTATCATTAATAATGGTATGTTTTCATCAAACTTTCATTTTATCTTTAATTGTACATCTTGCATTGAAGTCACTACCTTGGCACCATTATCTCTCATCTGAACAATGTTACCAAGTAACTAATCACTCACCACTTCATGGTTTGTGGGTAGACCTCGGGTAGAGAAAAGAAGAACATCTGAGCTTGTTTTTAACATCTCTCCATGATCAGACTGTGGTCTAGGGGAGATATCAATCTCACTCAGATTCTGTATTGGTATAGAAGAAGGAAAGACTAATCAAACCTGTCTATAAAACCAATTTACTATGTAAACATGTTCAATCTAGGTCTCAACAAATGCAATGAAAATGAGAAAGTAAATTTAAAATATCAAACCTGCCAACCTTCCAGTGACAGTAAAAAAAAAATTAAAAAAAAGGGAATCTCTCAAGACAAGTGCATGCCGACGGTGGGTGCCTGCGTCTGGAAGTTATTGACCGTAATAAAGATCTGAGATAGAAGATAAGTCAGTATGCACTTGAATTGTGCAGCGGTTTGCAGTGAAACCTGTGAGAAAGTGTATATTATAATGTCTTTGTTTTTAGGAAAAACACTCCAAAAAAAGATAAGAAAATAGACACAAAATAGGTAAGAAAGATAACAAATTTTAAATCATGACCGTTATTTGAACAATTGCTGAGGATTTAGTTTATTTTTTGCTATGTTATAGTAGGGTATCTCCATGTCGGAGTCACGGGTCCAAAGTATGGTCACAGCTCTGAACTAGCGGTGAATGCAGTATATTTTGAATGATTTTTACAGGGTTTCCAAAGAAGAGAGGTCTCTAGCGTTCTTAACAATAGTAAAAAGGCCTAAAATCTGAATTATTTGGCTCAATTAGATATGAAGCGGTAAACAATGGCAGTTTAAAAAAAATTCTTGTAAGTGAATGACAATTGAGTGCAACAAAGGTCGTACTGAGGTATTCACTGAGCTCTATGTTATAACATACAGAAATATGAAGCGTATTTCACTTTACTACAGTTCCTTCTTAACAGCCATGTTTTACATACTGCTTTACTTCCAAACAAGCTTTACTTCAATCAGGAATAATTGGCAGCTATGCAGTGATACTCACATGAACAAGGACAGGAACGGCACAAGTAGAGTCTGTGACATCTATGGCCTTTATACCAAGACGACACTGGCTTGAATTCAAACTGGATGTCAGACTTGCGAGGTTTGCTTTCTCAAACATCAAATGGATTTCTCTGGTGGCTACTAATGGGCCTCTCTGCACACTGCATTCTCCTGTAGAAAGAACACGTATTGCGTAGATGTTAGAAATAGAAGTTGAAAACCACTACTTAAACAAAAAACAATCAACCTTTTGTATTTTTGCTTTTTGTTTTTTCAAAGAGAGTTATTTTGCCTGGTATTTTGCATACAATAATCCTTTGGTATATGTAGTCCTTAGCTATTAATTTTGTCATTGTCATTGTTGGATATGCATTTCATGTTAGCCAGCTGAAAGGACCCTTGTGAAAAGCAATTTGAAACTTACAATGCTACCCTGTTTGAATAAAACTACAAATAAAAAAATTGCTACAAATAAATAAATAAATATATAAACAAACAAAAAATAAATAGACAAACAAAAAATAAATAGACAAATAAGTGATTGAATAAATTTAAAAATACAACAATTCATACAAAAACAGATTATTCGATTAATGTGAAATGATTACTGTACAGAGCTGCCAACCTCCAGAACAGAAAATCAGTAACCATAAGGCTCAAAATCAGTAATTTGGGGAATAAATCAGTAATTTCCTATGCGGCGCCATGAATCTTAAAAGAATGGCAAGCGGACGCATGCGCGCATGATTACCTGAAATTTGTTGTGATTTTACTCCCACAAAGTTGCTAAATATTGATTTTCAGTTCATCACAACACATAAGTTTTCAATGAAAAATTGGCTTCTATTAAGAGAATACTTGATAATTTTCCATCTTTCTCATGCAGCAAGTGCTGGATGGCTACCATATTGTACAGCACTTGCTACGATAGATCCCTATGCGCAAAAAAAAAAAAAAAAAAAAAAAATCCGTAATTTTTAGACAACATTCTGTACTGCCGTAATGGTCGTTAATTTCCGTACCAATTACGGGAAATCCGTACTAGTTGGCAGCTCTGACTCTACAGTGTAAAATAATTGATCTCCCGACAGATACCTGTAGCTAGCAAGGACTAGGAATAGGTTTCTTCTTACCATACTTTCCAAAGGTGTCCAATCCTGTGCAGCAGGTCTCCGCTGCAATTGGAAGAAAGAGATTTTGTAGATGTGGGTTGTTGTCTGTATGTTCATTTTGCATTCTTTTCTCTAATATAATAATACTTTCTTTACTTGAACGTAAAATGATAGAGGCTGTATTTAGTTATTCCCATTAAAAAAAAAAAAAAATAATATCCTAAACATTTTGACTCTAATCTAGAATAATATATTTTGATATTTTTTCTTCATCCAAGGTGAACAGTATGACTTCCATATACCGGTAATGGATCTATCACAACTTTGAATAAAATTGAATACATATTGTCTTAATCAATATTTTATCAAATGGAAACCTTATTTACTTTCTGCTTCTACATGTATTCAAAAATATCTGATGGACGAGTAAGCTTTCCCCTTACTTTCTCAAGCATCATGAGGAAAGAAATTGAAAGATTGTATAACTTTGATAATTTTGAAAATGACTTTCTTGTCACCTTAGTCATTCTCACTGACTTCACATGTACATGTAAATGACTCATGGATTTCTGTTTGAAATTGGGGAAAGTTGAGCAGTGATGAAAGAACAACCCCACAGCCCCCCCCCCCCCCCACACACACACATAATTAAGATTCCTATCCTTTTTATATGATTTTTTACAGTGCATGTAAACAAAAAAAATTGCATACCTCACAAAGATTAATATATAGCAAAAAAGGTTCAAGTTTTGCTTAGGTTCCTAAAAATCAAGCACATACAAATTACTCTAGGGCACGCCTTCTCAACTAGTTTATTAGAAGCGCCAAAACAAAAATGAATTGAGGTTGAAGTGCCAACCTGTATGTTTGATGACTGTGTTACGAGGGAGCGTAGCGGCCGAGCCGATACCGGGTGGGGTTCAGGGGGCAAAGCCCCCGGAAGCTAGTGGATTTTAGGGCTTTTTTTAGGCCCATATGTGGCATTTTTAACACCTTTTTGTTCCATAAAACATCAATCATAATATCATATTGATGTGAAATAATTAGTACAATTCCTAGCTAAAATCTACACTAGAAGTTAATTTATATGTAGTTATTTTGGTGCAATAAACACGGAAATGTCAAAATGAAGTGAAAATCAAACAATCAAAATGGCTTGCTTACATTTTGGGCTCAACTTCGACTGCGACTTTTTGATTTTTCTGGCTTGTTTTATTTTAAAATCTAATTTGTTAATGTTGTTCTTTCTTTAATTTTTGATTTTTAATTATCAATAATTTTTTGGAACAGCCGCGCGCCACTCTGACTGACCGCAAGCGCCACGAGTGGCGCGCGCGCCGCCAGTTGAGAAGGCCTGCTCTAGGGGTTTGGAGCACATTATAAGCCTATCATTTTCAATGAAGAATGAATAATTACCAGACACTCTGATCCGTCGCGGAGAGAGATTGGTTTCCCATTGGAGAATTTGAGGAGTTGACGAGCACATGAAGTTGCAGACGGCATAACGGTACTGAATGACTGACCCTTCCACTGCTTCTATGTCGCATGTCCATCTGGTGTTATAAAGGAAGAAAAAGAGATCATGCAGATGATAAGAAATCATTTTTTCTTAGTCGCCTACTTTTTCTTGTAGTTTTCAATTTTTTTGTTTCTCTCCAAATATGATTGGTGCGGTTGGTACAATTATAGAAGGTGAAGAAGTTGGTAGATGTCCAGGGGGGTGTTTCACAAAGATCCTAGGTGAAACTTATCTCTAAGTTGGACTTAACAATTATGGAAAGCCATTAGCATCCTTGAAAATATTGTGTAAAAGTTATTTTAAAAGGCAATGTTGATTCAAATCATTCGTAATTTCTATTATCATGTGAGATTTCATGTTCTTGATGTGGAATTTATGAAAAGTCTAAAATACTTGGTTTTGCTCTTAAATAGATTTCATTATGAGGCTACAAATGGCTCTCCGGTCTCCAAAATATTTAAGTCCAACTTAGAATCTTTGTGAAACACCCCCCTCAGGGAATAATTTTCCTGGTATCCCATCGCAATTTGCTATGCATTTTTGCATGACTGCTACATGTATACAAAATATCTTTTGTGTAGCAGTTTTCTTCCATAGAAATGTACAGAATTTCATTTGAAATATTTATCCATCAGCTGAAATTGCTAATCAAAAAAATTGTGGCAAATTATTCCCTGCCCCTGCATGAATTTTGGAATGGTGGAATTGGTATGGTGGAATAAGAGCAGCCAGAGTGACCGTGTTAGAGAGAAGCCGACCTTCCAGAAGGGGCTATGGCATAAATATAGTTACTATACTGATGATAAACCCACACTGCATGCTGCTCTTATTTCAATGATTTGATTTGATTTATCAAATAATCAGACCAATCCTAATACATGTACAGTATCAGCACCAAAAAATTTACATGGGAGCAGTCAGTAATTTAGCTCTGGAAAACTCCATAATAGCTCCGGTAATATAACCAAGACCTGCCAACCTCTGGAGTACAAAAACTGTATTCTTTAATCCCAAAAGTTGTATTTTACTGACCAAAATTGTATTTAAAAAAACAAAAACAGTTCCTACATACAGGAAGAAAATTTGTATGGATCATTGGTTGAATATATATGCATGATTTTGTCATGACTGGTGTGTTCGATGAACCAATGAACATCCCCAAGCATCTCACATCAGCTTGTATAGTGTAGGATACTTTACATGACAGAATGGGCATTTTGGCATTGAAAATGTCACACATTCATATTTTATTGAGGAAAATTGTACAAAATACGATTAAATCATACTGGTTGGCAGCTCTGTATAATAATAAAATACTTCAAGATAAAATTGAGTTCTGGTCATGCGATTGCATTAATTGTGAATGAAAAGGTGTGGAATGGATCAGAAAAAGTTGATCACGTAGCATGTAAGTATTGGTGTGTACTGCAAGGTTCTGGAGTCATCAAATTCATAATATATTTGGCACAGTCTTGGTAAAGTAACAAGCACTGTACACAGAAAGATGCATATGGGACTACACAAATGTTGTCGGGGCTACTTGGTTTTCTTATCTTTCTATGCTCATTACTCAGCCAGTATACATTTTCTACCAAAATTGTTTGGCAAATGACATTTACAGTATTTGCAATCTTGAACATTCAGTGTAAGTTTCGTTTGATTCTGTGAAAATTCATTTTCTTTTTTTACCAGAACTCGAGTTTATCTATAACTAGACTAGAGTCTAGACCTATTACTGTTAGAAAATCACACTTTTACCAAACCAAATCCTAAAAGAGCTCCTGTGAACAGAGAAGTATTTCTGTACACTGTAGAGTAGGCCTATAGATACCTTGGTCCTGAGAGGTCTTTGGTCATGGGTTGTAAAGCAAGAGGAGACCAAGAACCCAAGGATGGAACACTGCCGGTGATACAGACCACTTCATTCTCATGGCAGGGGTCATAGTTCACTTGGAAAGTTTGGAGCATCATCTTTTCTCATAATAGTACACACCACCTATCACAGAACAGAAGGAAATGGGGAAATTGTGATTTATGGGCATTTCAAGGACCAATCAATGTGGATTAATAAAATACACACGAGTACACTACATGACACGAAAACATACCCCCCAAAAATATGACCTAGATCTAGAAGTCTACTGTATCAAGCAATTTTCTTTTTTTTTTACTGATGATGATGATGGTACAAAAAGAATAAAAAATAATAATAATAACAAAAATGTGAAAATTTCGTCCAGAGACAGAGTGATAGCAATTGCTAACTTTCCACGCCTTCCTGGTAATAATGAGCTGCCATGTGATTTACATGACAAAAATATTGATCTTGTAAGAGTCGTAGAGTCTATGAGAGTTTGCGATGATTTTCATTGACTTTTGTCCAAAATCAAATTTTGACATCAAAATTCAGTGTAAGATACTAAAAAGATGCACTGACAATAAATCTTATTGAATGAATTTATACACTGCGAACCATTTGGAATTTTCTGATGGGTGCATCATGCTACTGCTAGTACTAAGATCTAGGTCTAAAGTTAGTATTATATACCTCACTTAAGTAATCCAGCCATCTGATTGGTCGAAATTGCATTCATAAACTTCAACTGTTCCTGTAAAATTCCCGGTAACCATGCTTAAAACATTTCAATATTTTTAATAACCATGGTTATTAAAAAAATAACTCAGTCTCCATGGTAACCCCATAGGTTTACATGTTAAAAAATGGTTTGAGCGATGGAGGATACCATACGTGTGCGAAAAATTGGTCGGCAATTTCAATACAATTGAATCTCGATCGATCTTACCGACAATTTTATCTTCCATTGTTGACATGAAGACGAAAATAAACTCTCAAAAACAAAAAAACAACATCTGCCGATAGATCTTGATCTAAGTTCGTGCCAATATGCATTGCAAAAGTAAAAGAAGGGTCCGTTTCATGGAGCTTTTGCGAAGCATCCCTCACGCGGAGCCGTTTTCAATCCATTTTAATGTATATATTAGAGAAAACTGCCAAGCATGTTAACGGCGCGTGATAGCTGAGTGGTCTAAGCGTTGGTTTTCGATACACCTCTTGTTGTACGCAAGAGTTCGAATCCCGTCTTCGACAAAAATGTAAAATATTTTTTATTTTTTATTTTTTAGTCTATTTTTTTTCGGCATAGATCTAGATCTAGATCTAGAGGTCTATAAAAGTAATGACTGAGTATTCGAGAAATAGTTGTTTTCATACGCTCTCGGGAAGGTTACAATTGGGCTATTCCCCTCGGCAAGCCTCGGGAATAGCACAATTCTAACCTTCCCTTGAGCGTAATAAAACAACTATTTCTCTCAAAGCAGTCATTAATACTATATTTCTACTATTGCTAGCGCGCTTTCCTGTGCTGCACTGGTTGATGATGACACTGCACTCTTGAGAAATAACAGAAATAACTGACAGTCTGGTATGAGGAATTTTTAAATAAAACTGACATTTGTCGACCTTCCCCATACACATATAACCCTTTCCACAGAGATGACCTAATGCAATTTCTAGAATATCCATTGACATCAATTTTAGGAATACCACCCCAACAAGATACCGGTACCTAGATTTCGCGGCCCCGGCCCCGCCCCTGGCGGCCTACATGTAGGCCAAGCGTGGTGCTCGCTAAGCCTTGCCTGAGCCCATACAATCACAACAAGTTACAGCCTCAGCTCACTGTACTATTTACTCACCAAAATGTATAAACCGAATAGGTATAGTGATGGTCTCCTTTTGAACACACGGATGAAAATTTAACTCGCCTTTGCTACAATTCTGCAATGTTTTATTTAGGGGTCTACTCGACCAGCAAGATGCAGACGATTCGTGATCCGATCCGCAACGACACGCGCGCGCGCTCGCACGCGCAACCGTACCATACCACATGCACAAAACGGTACCACTTTACGGTACCGTACCCTGCATGCCCGGTTTTCGCTCGCTAGGCAGTTTTTTTCTCAGATAACTTCTCTAAAAATGAATTATACAGGCGCTAACGTATATCAACTTGTAGCAGAAATTCTCGCAAATTGAACCACGCTATTCTTACGCCTGAAATCTTAAGTTATTGTCCCTAGTGCACCATCTGCGTGAGGGATTTTCCTTGCCCATTTCCGCTTTAACCCGTCCTAATTCCGCTCGCGCGCAGTTATCACGAAAGTAGACCTAATCAGAGTAAGCTCTCGCAACTCAAGTCAACATTTTGCAAAAGTATAATAATGTAGTAATTATGCAAAAGTGGAATGGTGGTGGGGGGGGGGGGTCACATGTAAAGGAGACTTATTTAACAAAACAATGTTTTCCGGTTGTGGATTGAGAGAACTGAAAGTGACCTTCCACTGAATAAGTTCCCTCTTTAAATGTGGCCCCCTCTACTCCCCCACATCTATTACATAATGCAAAACACGTTAAATTCATCCATTCATCTAGTTCAGTTATTTATTCATACAATATTCAACCATGCATTCATTTACTTGCCCAGAGAGACTATGTTATGGATAGAGCTGAAAATGTTCACCTTTTATTTGCCTTAAAACTTTGGCAAACCCACAACGTGTATACGAATCGGCCCTAGCAATTAAAAATGCCCGACAGGCGTATACTACAGAAGGCCCGGCTCACATCTTCTAAACGTTTAAATTCATTGTGTATTCATTTAAGACTTTTGCCATTCTTTTTTTCTTATTATGTCTACTTTCATAAAAACGAACTCATCACGAACGTTGTATTGCTCTTTGATTAACACTAATGTATTTTTTTATGATTTTCATTCTCTGTTTTTCTCTGTTTTTATTTTGTAGTTTCCCCCTATTCTATACTTGCTAACATTATTTTGTTTAATCATGATATTAATTACCTGTATTTATTCTTGTATCACGCATGTAAACAAAACAATTTTCAATGAATACGATTGATGGATAATAGAACATTGCATTTAAATTGCAATTTGGCGAACTGACTAGAGGGGGGGGGGGGGGGGAGTTAGCTGCTGCATGCCCCCACAAAAGTTCAACGTTCAAAAAAGGAAGAAGAACAAAATGAAAGGGGAAAGAAAATGAAAGAAGAAACATACAACAACAAAATGGACATCTAAGCTCGGACAAAAGTGCTCTCGGAAATGCAAAGAACATGACTTTTTCTAGCTTAGTCGCTTTATATATACTTAACAACTGAAATTAATCATACTTCTTGTAAATTTGATTTTATGTGTGTTTTAGTGGCCTTTGCTTGCAACATTAGCCTCTTTTAAGTTCCTTCCACTTGTAAACTCTTTCCATTTCCTTGTGCATTGTGTTATTAAGATATGCCGATGTAACAAACATATTTATGTACCATGTGTTTTTATGTTTAACTTTGAATGGAATAAATTGAACTGAATCCAACTGAACTGTATAATTTAAATGATTTTTATCAGTTTTGAGGCAATTTAGTTCATTCAACTTTACGGATCTTAATCATTATGTAATCTAATGTTGAAACCAATGAAATTTAATCAAATCGAAGCAGAATGAGGAAACGAATAATCAAACGACATCAAATGGTCATATAGTAGGACTTGATATAAGCCATAATCATGATGATATAGAACGGTCTTTTTATATATAGTAAATAAAACTGGAATCATATATATAGCAATGCTTGGAGTCATAATTTGGTCGATATAGTTTCAAGTTTTATTTCAATTCCAATCCATAAAAAACACATTTTATGAAAGTATAAAATACAGATTATATACAATATAGAAAACAGAGAACACACACAAAATTGAAACATGTCTACAAATATACCAGAATTATACAAAAGTAATCAAAAGAAATGAATCGGGGAAACTGCAAATAAAACCGTAAGAATCTGTCGAGGCATGCAGTCCGTGTTATCAAAATATATAAGTAAACACCATGGCTGCACAACAAAACACGGCAGGATGATACAAAGTGTTGCCATTAATAGTCGAAACATATCGTATAATTTGAAACACATGACGTCATTGATAATTTATACATGCAAATTCTAACTTTTTATGGCACATTACAGTGAAGTGTATTTTAATAGCTCGAGGAGTACATGTTTATTTTTTTCCTCATTGATTGCATATAATTATTCTCAAAATAGTTATTGAAACCAATTGTATAAGAGAAAATAAAGAATCTACTGAAATACATACCATATTATGAAGAAGATTTACTGCAATAATAGGCCCACATGTTCATAATTAGAGATGATATTTTATTTGTTTATTTATTTATGCATGTTCACAATTTCACAATTCATTGAAGTTAACATCACATGAAAAATGAATATAATATAACAAATCATTTCATTTTTACAATCCATTTGAATTGACATCACGTGAAAAAGAATATAACAATGTTTTATCAAATACAAGTTGCAACTAATATACAGTTTGAAGAATGAACACACAAAGGTGATGAATCATAAGCAAAGAGAGCTTGAATCGTTACAACACCTATCACATATATAACATATGACAAATAAAATTCCTAAAGTTTTGTAGTGAACTATTTACACTATTTACAAAGAAAGAAAAAAAGGCAAAAAAAGTATTTTGTTAAGCCTAGTAAAAAAAAAAATTATGTTCAATATAATTAGAACTGATATATAGATTATATAATGTAAGTAATATCTCGTGAATGATAATACATTTGAGTGCTCTTTTAAAGGAGTTTGTTGATTTTATATTTCGAATATCATTAGGTAAAGAATTCCATACATCTGACCCTCTATGTCTGATCGATTCCTGGGCTAATGTAGTGTGAGGATTGACCACATGTAAATTCAATGACTGCCTTGTTGAATACGAATGAACCATGTTATTAGGTTGGAACATTCAAGATAATGACGTAGGTAATAATTTGATATTGAAACGGAACATAAATATGACAATTTGGAGGAAGTTGATATCATCAACCTTTAAGCATTTCAGTTTAACAAATAGTGGGGTAGCATGGTCACGATAACCAGCTCGTGTGCATATGCGTACAGCTTTCTTTTGCGGCAGAAGAATAGTATTAGTCACACACTTGGATGTTGTCCACAAAATATTACAATAAGAGATGTGTAAATGGTAAAATTTTAGTATTATATAGCATAAGTAATATTATATCAGAAACAAAACATTTTATTCTATACAGTACGCCAATATTTCTGGAGATTGGTGTAACAATGTGTTTTACATGGTCGCTCCAGTCAAGTTTTTCATCGATATAGACACCAAGGAACTTTGTACATGTCTTTCTCTCTAAAGGAATATCATCTAGTTTAATATTAAGAGCAAGGTTGTCATTAAATTTTCTACCTCTAAAATGAATATAATTTGTTTTAAGCAGATTGAGAGAGAGAGCACATTACTTCTAAACCATAAAGTCAACTTTGGCAGTTCAGAATTTAGTTTATGTTCAAGAGTGTTGGTTTCACGATGAGACAAGAAAACACTCGTATCTGCAAATAAAGTATAATTTAAAGTTTTAGATAACTTACAAATATCATTGATATAAATAAGAAATAATAATGGGCCCAGGATGGATCCCTGCGGAACACCACATTTAAGATACAGAATGTCAGAGCTAACAGAGTTATAATAAGTGTATTATCTTCTCATAGATAAGTAACTCGCAAGCCATTGTAACGCTATACCCCTTATTTCACAATGCTCTAACTTAGAAAGAAGAATTGAATGGTCAAGTGTGTCAAATGCTTTGCTAAGATCCATAAATACACCAATGACATGCTCGTGAGCATATAGTAAAATCATTATATCAAATATATATATATATATATAGTAAACAACTGAAATTATTCATACTCTTCGTAAATTTGATGTTATTTGTGTTTTATTATAGTCTTTGCTTACAAGTGTAGCCTTTTAAAAGGTCCTTCCACTTGGAAGCTTTCCATTTCGTTGTCCATTCTGTTGTTAAGATATGTACTTGTATATAGCCTTGTCAATATGCCGATGTAATGAATATAATTATATATTATATATTTTTATTTTGCTTTTGAGTGGAATAAACTTAACTGAACGCAACTGAACTGTGTATTGTAAATGATATTTATCATTTTGTTGCCAATGTAGTATTCTTTCAACTTACTGATGTTAATAATTATATCATTGAATGCTGAAACCAATAAATCAAATCAAATCAAATCAGAAGGAGGAAACAAATAAATCTATTTACATCAAATTGGCATTAAATGTATAGGCTTTACATTAGTCATACGATGATATAGAACGATCCATTTTCTATATAGTAAATAGTACTGTTGGAGTCATAGTAACGGTTGGAGTCATAATTTGGTCTCGATATAAACACCAGAGCATGGTTTCACGAAACCGTCATAAGAACAAGTTCGCCAACATCCCATTGATACGCGTGTTAATTATACATCTGTTTCAATTGGGTGTTGGTGAAACGGTGCCAAGTAACCAAAAAAACTGAAGAAACGTTACATACCATTATGTGAAGTAGAATTTACCGTAATAATAGGCCCACACGTCCGTAACGAGTGATGGTATGATATGTCAAGCTTATTTAATCAAATATATATACCTATACAAAGTAAACAACTGAATTTATTTATACTCTTTGTAAATTTGATGTAATTTTTGTTTTTCGAAACTCAAGAATAAAAGGTGGATTGGATAAATTTCTGGGTATGTGGCTTGACAATCGTCGTGAATGTAGCTTAACATGTGCCTTCTCCTGTAGATGCCTGATCAGTGCTTTCTCCACACGGTCCTTCCTTAAATATGTTGACGACGTCAATTGGAATGAAAACAAGAGCTAGCTCACACCCTGCACGCTGAATTTGATTCCATACCTACAATTAAATAGAAACATGCATGATAGTGATGTTCAAGCTATTGTTGATGATGATACCAATTAATATATAATGATAGTAATGATGATGATGATAATAATAATAATAATACAAAGAAGAAGAAGAAAAGAAGAAGAAAAAGAAGATGATGATGAAGAAGAAGGAGAAAATAAAGATGAAAATGAAAAAGAAAAAGAAGAAGAAAAAGTAGAAGAACAATTTTGAAGGAAAAAGAAAATAAGACGATTATGAAGAACATGAAGGAGCAGAAGGAGCTGAAGAAGAAGTCTTGCATAAATCCGTTGGTATTATTTTCATTGACAAAGACAGAGAGCTGACAGTATTACTTACGGTATCTAACCAACTCACAGCTAGAGTTCTTTAATTCAGATTTCCACTGGCAGTCACTTTCATTCATTGGAAATCATGGTTTCAACATCAAAATAGTGGACTTAATAGACCCTATACAGTGCGTCCCAGAAAAAACGAAACCGAGAACTATCGATGTTTTATCATAACTTAATCACATTTATAATTAATAAATGACACATATTTGGAAAGCTTAGATCCTCCTCTTTCATTTGATGCAACTCATTATGATGCATATTTCACGCATGAGTGATTCAAATCAATTTGAAGAGAGGAAACCGAAAAGTCGTTTGGCGGGCGGTATCTGAATTTCAAAGAGAAAATCACATTTCTAGAAAGTTAAGTTTCTGCTCTTTCAAATGACACCTCAATCAAGAAAAATGAGCAAGGAATGACAAAGTTCTGTTTGTTTAAAGTAGCCCTTACATTTTCATAATTTTAGCAAACAAATTCGTTTTCACTGGCCGCCTGCCGTAGCAAAAAGCAGAATTGACGAAAAACTTAACTCTGTTTCGTTGACAATCAGCCATGCATGCATGAAGTCTTTCGTCTACGACTGATTGTCAACGAAACGGAGTTAAGTCTTTTGTTAATTTCGTTTGTTGATACGGCAGGCAGCCAGTGAAAAAGAATTCGTTTAATCAAATTATGGAAATGCAAGCACTGTATACATGCAAGTGAAACAACATGAGACTAAACTATATTAATTCCAGTTTAGTCACAACCTAAACCATAGCTAACATAATCTTTAATGGGCTGTGATTTGTAACAGATACTATTGTGTTATTGAATATATGAAGAAAATAATTCAGAATAGCAGTAACGTACGTCTGCTGGTGAGCTGTCGAAAGAGACTGGTGACTGGTTTATTTCAACTAAGCCCCAATTTACCAGCATTCCACCGTTCACGACACCATGCGTCTGTGGCCGAGAAGGCCTACCTCTCTTCGCAACGAGTCCATCACTACGCATAGCTGTAACCTGAAGGGGAGTTTGTTGATAAAAATGCCTCTATTTGTTAAAATATCGAGAGCAATTAGCCAGCTTTATTTATAAATCTCCCCTCCTCTCAGAAATTATTCTTGGCAAACATGTCATCCGGCTCGCTTAATGGGCACTTTCGAAAAGAACTTGTTGGGTAACTTTGGCCCAACAGTAGGCCCTTTTATTGTTTGATGATTGAAGCCCGTAGTATATATTCTATTTCATTGAATTGAGTATGCGTAAAGAATTCATGTTAGGATACGGGTTACGAGCTTACGGCATTAAAATGATTCGAATGAAGAGACAAGTACCTCATTGCCTTGACTTTGGTTCCCAAATTGGAGACCCAGAGAATCGACGTCCCCATTGGCTGACAAGATCACGTGACACAGGGATCCATGTATCACCCTTTTGACATGGAGCAGTACCTGTAGTACGAAATTATATTGTAAGCTTTTATCAGTTTCTGATAATTGTATTGCATATATTTATGTTATAATTATATATGCGCGAATAATCTTCCTGTAACCAACCTTTTATTCATCATTTACCGAAGGCTTCAAGATTAATTTACTGTTTACAGTGCAAGATTAATCTATATCGTTGTCAAAAGGGATGTCATGGAGCTAATCAAGACATGAAATTGGTATTTTTTGCAAAGCAATTGTGTTCGTTGCACAAGACAATCCTTACGTTAATTATTGGTGCCTTATTGTGCATAATTGCACTTTTGGCAAAGGGAGCGACTGTGCAGAGAGGCGAAGAAAGCAAGCGAAGTGTTAATGAATTTCTAAAGTCCACATTAAAGGCAGTTTCAAAAGCTTTGGCAGTCACATTATTGCAATGTGCAAACATGGCAATTGCATTTTACGGAATCCGTACATAATCATTGTGGGATACAACATAAAAAGCTATTGACATTGCGCGTCCCGGAGTTGATTTCTTCTAAAGTATTTGCGATCGAGTTGAACAAAAAGGAATAAATGAAAATTATTCCATGTTGACATAATCATTTAGTTACTTAACTTACTTTTTTTTTGTGGGAATTTGTTGACACTTGGCGCCGGTGAGATCAAACTACAAACTATTACAGATGTGTTTTTTCTTCCTAACTTCAAGATTTGCACCAACGCAGGATTTTGACACAATGTTGAATGAAGGTTATTTATACGAAAGAGCTGTCCTAAACGAAGTTTTTTTTTTTTTTTTTTTTTTTATAGAGACAAAGAACGTCATCGATGAAAAGGTCGGGATTTTTAGGAATGTAGTCGGACCTTACCTTATTTTCGTCTGTTGTTCTAAAGAGTGTGTAGCAGAAGTCTATAGAGGGAAGCGTTTGTCGATTCACTTTCACTATGACGTCATCGACGTGCAACAAGGAGTGCAGTTTGGCATTCGGGAGTGCAGCGATGCTATTTAGGTTTTAAAAAAAAATAAATAAAAAAAAATATAAATAATGATTTTTTTAACACTAACCGAATAGACCAGTTCGTAGTTAGCACACGGTAAATATCACCCAAAATATCCTTAGATCGTGTTAACACGGAGAAGTCCCATTTAGTGCATTTTAGAATAATCCTTGCCAAATTCATTGCATGGAGGTGTTTGTTTTTCCTAATGAGAAGAATACTTGTGAATGAATGAATAATAATCAACTTTCACATGCATTTTTCCAGTATTCATCTCGGTTGGTTATTCATTTTTGTTGACAAGTTACCTTTATTCTTCCAATGCACACGTATGTACAATTGGGGTTATTCCTAACTTTAGCCCTCGGCTAGACATTGTACCTCAACCACTAGTTAATTACCCTACAAATTCGACGAAATGGCTACATCTTTTTAAAAATGTTGAAGTTGTTTAAACAAATCATAGGCAGGATTTACTTTAATGTCAAGATGAATATATTCACCAATATCACAATTTATCAAAGGAGCAAAGGTGACTTTTCATTATGCCAATGACCATCATTCGATTTTTTTTCTCGTTAGAAAATCATTAAAATTACAACGATTTAGAGTTAAAACACTCATTTTGTCAAACGTCGCTGTTACTGTATCAATATGATATTAGTGAAATCTGCTCACCAGATGCAGTCGTGAACACACACCAACTTCATAGATTCAGGTGATAGATCAATTTTGTCTACTTCGACAATGAAACCATCTTCTTGAAATAGCTCACTCCGAAATCTCCTGTATTCAAGAAATATACGATAAAAAGTACAACTTTAATAAAGACCTTTGTATTACCTAAAATGATGAAACAATATCCTGTAATTTCAGGTTTTACTAATTAACCACAAACAACTCCCGGAAAAAAGAACCTGAATGTGTAAAGCTGACATTGTGTATTTGATCACCTTGGTTCAACTAAATCGTCCCATAACAATTTATAATCTTTGTGACTAAGAACAACAATACAAACCGACTTCACTTTTAAGACCTTTTGCAAGAAAAAAAAGGCAAGTCCACAAATTTAATGCAAATCGATTTGCCCACCAATCAGGATTGAATTTTGGGGACTTGAACCCTTAAAGGTAATACAAAGTTTTGGTAAATTTTGAAAATTGGGTGGATAGTGAATGTTTACAATTTTGATATATTTGGATGCCCCTGTGGATGTATTATAAGCACTAAAAAAATTAGACCCTAAAACACTTCTGTTTTTGAGAAAAATTGAATATAAAAATTTACCGGTGCTCCCGGTAAATTTTTGATAAATTTCAAATAGCGCCTATGGCCGTACAATGGTAGCTGCGACCATGAAAATCTCAGAATATGTAGTTGTGATATATAATTTCCAAACGGGAATAGCTAATCCGTCGATTTTAGTAAAGAAATATTGTTTCATAGCTAAATTAATATCTTGACCTTGAGAGGGAGCTATACAACATAAAGAGTTTATTATTTATAATTTCATAACTTCAGACTCGATTTCAACCGCGACAACGATCATTGAATATTGTAGGAAGGCATATGCTTCCAATATTTTAATTTGAACCGAATTCATGACCCCATACCAAAACTTTGTAATACCTTTAAGTGGATTACAGTGGCGCATCTACATGAAGGAGTGGATATATGCCCCCTATCGAATTGGTTTATGAGCTCGAGAGAGAGAGAGAGAAAGAGGGCCCGCGCGTGTGTGTGTGTGTGTGTATGTGGTGTGTGTGAGAGAGAAGGGGGACTTAATTGACGGAAAATGAGGTAATATTATTATGTGACCCCCTCCCCTCCCCCATGCCTCCTTTTATTGCCCCCTCAATACCTGGACCCTCGGTACTCCAGTGACTGACTCCATTACATAACAGTTACTGAACAGGGTCTACTTTGTTTATAGGACCTTTGTTAAATGAACCACATCGAATGGCAATGTAATTTAAAACTTGTTGTCACATAAGATGGTCAGACTGCCATATGAAGCGGATGAAGAGGAATAATCATTTAAGAAAAGAATTAACAGAATAATGATGGCATTTAAACTGATTTAAACCGGAAACTGAGTCAAATTAAGTAATCAATTAAGATTGATGGAGGGAATACTCACTGAATGTATGCATGGAGAGACTCGCAATTCGGAGCTTCACTGTTCATTTTCCCGCGCATTTCTTTCTTGTTGTCATCACTTGATTTATACCTTCCTATCGTCTGATGATCCCTCTGGAACTGTGTTTCCAAGCAAACTGTCTTCTCCCGTTGAAAAGAGTCCATTTGATCTATGTGAGCTACGGGTGGTTGGGGTGCCCGTGTCTTCTTGCTGGATGTTTTCTTCACCAGTCCTTCCTTGACCACACTCTTTCGGTTCTGGTAATCTCGCTTTGGCGGTTCTGGTGCAATAGTGAAGTCATAGAGATGTACGTCGGCATTCCCTCCACTCTTGAGACCAAGATTGTTCACGCGGGACACAGAGGACTGATCATCGTTATCCTTCAGGGGTATCCTATAGACGTTTTTAGGAGGCAAGTCAGGGGGAGAGGGATGGGGGATTACTGGGTATACTTCTTTATCATCATCAATCTCTATATACCCGGGTTCATTGACGTCACATAGACTTTCAGTCTGATGTAAGGCTTTGGTTTCAGTCCTGGAGTGTTTGTTACGGGATTTCCGGGTATACAGCTTATTCGGAACGGGAAGCTGGACACGCACATCTGGCTGACTGGTACTCGTGCTCGGCGATAAGGAAAAAGGTTTCGAGGGTGAAACTCCATAATCTGTGAAGCCTTCAAGCCCATTATACTGAGCGCCGTCGTCGTAAATTTCCGAATTATTCAGTTCGTGCTGTGACGAACTTCGCATTCTGTCAACTGAGTTGAGTGAGTGGATTGGCGACTGTTGCGACTGAAGTGCCATGGCGCTATCCTGCAGAAATGACAGATATGTTGCGGTGAATTCTTTATTTTGAAGGTATGAAGAAGCTGTAAGAAAGGCAGTTGTCAGCTTACCAAACAGATTATAATTCTGCTTGTTAAAAAAAGAACCACTATTCAGCTGGGCAGGTAATTTTTTTCTTAAGATTTGATATGATTTTGCATTTGATTGGGTGAAATGACATTGATCGATTCCTCGTTTCTCGTCCCCCTTTTATTATTAAAGTTTGACATATAAGAAGAAGAAGAAGAAGATGAAACGGTGGAAATGTAGGAAATAAAGTAAAAAGAACATTAGAAAGAAAAAATGTACTAGGCTGTAGTACGATTCCCGCTTGATAGCTTACATGTATTGACATGATTGAAATTTAATCTACGCATTAGTTTATTATTATTATTTAAGAAGAAAATCAGAAAGGTTCGATTAATCACCATTTCTTCGGATCTTCGCCTTTGCTGTGCCAAAGCGTGGGCACTTGAAGGAATGGATAATAGAGAGGCTCGATTCGTCATTTGGAATTGACCAGCAGGACTTGTGTTGACTCTCCTCCAGTCGGCTCCTGTGCGAGGTGCGGTGTCTGCTGTGTTGCGAACACTCTGCGGTAGTCGTTGATCACGGTCGCGGAGGACGTCGAAGGAATCAGACGAATCTGTACTGGTCGTCGAACCCGTCGACGGAGAGTAAGTTGGTTCATTTATGGCACTCTGTATGGCGTCCACCCACTTCTTTCGTTGACGTCTGAATAAAGATTTGCAATAGGTGAACAAGCCGAATATGTTGTTAAATTCTGTTCTTCAAGTTAGTAAGATACCAAAATTTGTATTCCTCGTTACAATGATCGAAATTTAACCTAAGTATGACACATTAAATACGAAAAGCAAAGTATACAATGTGAAATTTTACTCTGAATCTCATCATATCCATGATTTTTCTACCATGGACCTTTGTTAAACAAAAAATCGGGAAAGGGTGAACCCCGCAAAGAAAATTGTTTTGGGGCTTTGTAGCATTTATCGAATAATAATAATAATAATAATAATAGCCTAATAGTCCATTCCAAATTTTATTAAACCGAAACGGAAATTAAGTACATATTACTTTGATAATGAATGTATTTTCAACAAGAAAAAAAAGACAAGGCTCCCGAATTATTTTGAACTTGTAAATAAAAACCATCTTAAGCCTAAAGCATGAATTACACCAAGTCTGGTCTTTCTTTCCCTAATACAGTCCATTTCCTTCTACTGCTTAACATTACTTTTCGAGAAATAGATCATCTGAAACCTCACTTGTTTTCAGCCTTCAGAAAAATAATTTTCGTGCCGCACTGGATACAAAGGAACGATCCGTTGCTATGCGGTGATACGACCACTTTCTCTGGAAGATTCATGTCAATGGAGCATCCTTTCACCAAAAGTTTCTTGGTTGCCTTAGCTCCTGCAAGCTGCTTAGTGTATCCTAGAAGGTACGTTTGACCAGCATATGACACAAGTCGCCAGTACAAGGGGTTCAGTTGGTAATCAGGTGACTGCATAGAGGAAGAAAGTACATATTTACCTAGTTCCCGGGGTGGCCCAATTCGGTCCGTGAGACGGTCACAGGTAGGGGGATAGGAAACATACTAGTTTCATCTATTTCTTCAAAAACCATGACCAAATGTGGGAAGAATTATATACTCTGTGATTCATGGCCTTGGCGTACAGGTGGGGGGGTGGGGGGAGGGAGTAGCCCCTCCCCTTCCTCAAGTGTCCTCTGGGCAACAATCGGGCAAAAAGTTACAATTTATGGGCCGAAAGGAAGATAAAAGTTAAAGAAAGAAGAAGAAGAAAAAAGAGCGCTGAAATATAGACTGTAGTGAATCCTTCGTTATTCTTTTTCGATATGCCTAAAATACAACCATTACCAACATTCAACCTGTAACATGCTTTTGTTTCGATATTTTTACCTTTGACATTGTAGTGAATCTGGGAGGGTGACGCGAAACTTATTTCTTGTCAAAAGGGTGCCGTGACTATCAAAAGGATGAAAAACACTGCAACAGAGTACTGAAGTCCTAACGTCATATTCACTCGTCGCCCAGGTTACTGGTTTCAAACTAAAGAGCCTGCGCTTGAGGTTCATCGCAAACCCATTCAAGCAACGGACTGGAGCAGGGCAAAATCAAAATCAACTCGCCATTGTTTAGCCGGAAAAAAATTGGAACCAGCAACCTTGACAACTTAAATGGCTAGTATGACGTCACACTTCGGTATCCTATACATCTCAGACTTACCTTTAAAATCTTTACGCCTTTCTTTTCAAGGATTGAAAGAACACCCGTCTTCACATTAGTTCCTTCTGTCACCAGTATTGACGCGGGTATATCCTTCATATTATGCGCCATAGCGTCAGATCTTGACGCAGAGTCTGCAAGGAAAGCAACATGTAGTATGTATTTATGTTCGGCACGATTCGGGGATTACGTTGAGTTATGCCCGCTTCACATGATGCGTCATTACTTGCGCTAATAAAGACTCGTTGGGTTGTTATACATGTTACCAAGATTAACTGCGCAAAACAAGATCCTGGAGGCATTTAGTCCACACATCAGTGATATGGCGCAATGTCCACATTGCTCATTTCATGAATATATGATACCACTTTCAAATGGCGCGTTAAAGACTCATTGACGCAGTCCTAGGTCAGCAAATAGGGACTTTTACATTGATTAGACAAGAACGGCGTGAACGTCCACTGATCATGCGTGTCTATGGCAAGCCGCTTTTACCTTTATTCCTATTTTCTTGATATAAAGAACTCAATTCTTGATATCAAGAAATGATTTTCCGTTTGTAAAGCAATGGTAATTCTTGATATCAAGAAATGATTTTCTGTTGTAGAGCAATGGTAATTCTTGATATCAAGAAATGATTTTCTGTTGTAGAGCAATGGTAATTCTTGATATCAAGAAATGATTTTCTGTTGTAGAGCAATGGTAATTCTTGATATCAAGAATTGAATTCTACATATCAAGAAATAGGAATAAATGTTAAAACGGCTTGCCATAGACACGCTTGATCAGTGGACCCTATATGGCAATTGTCATATATTGGCCAATAATTGAAAAGACCCCACTCCTTTCGGCACAATCTTAAATTAAGTATTTCTCTTAGGACCTTTAGCTATCAGAATGTGCGTGTTCGCATCAAATCTGGCGGTGGGTGTGACATCCAGGCGTATTACCATTGTAACGGAACAAGGTAATTAGAATTAAGTAGATGAAGTAGCTGATGGACTTGACCGCTAGGCCATTACCATGTTAACAAATAAAAAAATATTGGAATAGTAGAAAATAATATAATTTTTGTTTTAACAACATGAACAAATTTGGTAATCATCTAATGATTTTAGCTGACCGTTTGATTGAAATAAAAATAAATAGGTCATTTGAGCCCACAGTCATATAAAAAATGGCCATTGTCATGGAAACTGACTATTAAAGAAGCTGATATCTGTAAACCAAAAAAGAAATAAAAATAATCAATTCAAGATATAAAACAAGCAGAAAATGAGCCATATCAAATTATATATATTTGTTATCTATAGTACCCTCAGCTTTCATAATCTGCTTTATAAAGTTGATGGTGTATATGACCACCTTGGTAGTTACCGTGGTTAATAATCGGTTTATACACATCAATACCACATATTTGTTATTGAACAGCATGAAAGCGAATGTAAGCATCTATATCAATGTATTGAGCTTCCAGTGTGATTGCAATGTAATCTGAACCATTAGAGGTCACGATTAGTTGAACAAATTTTCGTTTAGTATTGAAAATGTATACAAAATTACAATTTGTGAAAATAAAAATGCTCTTGCTCTTAATTTGCAAACCGTTGGGAGTTTTCTTTTGTATTTCAGTAATACCACACGGTTTCACTCACATCCTGCTACTGCATGTCATAGTCGTGTTAAAGAGCGGCAATGACGAACAATTTTTGCGTAAATTCTGCAATCGTTGCTAAGATTGCTTTTCCCTAAAAATTACCATGAGACATGAAGTTGATTATGCTAATGATAATAATGATTTGATAATAATAATAATGATAATAACAATTATCATCATCATCACCATCATATTCGACATACATTCGCTACAAAGTTTTTAGCTCATGTTTAAGGATTTAAATAATATGCTCCCTCTTTCATTCCGCAAACTTGTACACTATGAATAAGTCTATTCACTCTTCCCCTACCCGTAATCCCATCAAATTTTCATCTAGTCAACCCGAAATAACTTATGCCCATAGATTTATAAGACACAATGGTCCAGACCGATGGAACTCTCTCCCGTAAGCTATTAAATCATGCTTTTCCCTCTACTCATTTAAGGCCAGAGTTAAAACGATGTTATTATCAGAATATTCAAGGTAAAATTTCTGTGTCAACTCTTCAATCTTTATCATCATATCATCTCTTCCTTCATTCGAATCATCATCATCATCGTCATCATCATCATCATTACCATCATCCTCAGCATTATCATCACCTGTATTGTAATTATCATCATCCTTATAATTGGTATTTTCAATTACTTATCCATTCTGCTTAATAAATGTGTTAATCAATTTCATGAGTTTGTCTGGGGCTGTAATATTTTCAAGCAATCTGCTTACAATGAAAGTCCTTCTTCCACCAACAAAAATTGTATAATGTTTGATGAAATTTAGTATTTATGACAGTTTATCATTTCGTTTTTGTTATTTATGATTCAATGTTTGAAAAATGCTTATTGTATTTTATTTTACCATTGTTATCGAATAATATCATAATAAAATTAAATATTCATATTAATAATTATGATAATAATAATAATAGTAATAAAATGAAATGAAATGAAATAACAAATAATGATGATAATGTTGTATACCCGAGCCCCATCAGCATGATGCAAGGCGGGACCAGGACATTAACTATATATAAGCTTTGGAACGATTTACCCGAACCTACGATGAAATCGGTATCTCTGTTAAGCTTTTCTTGGAGGCTTAACAAATGTATAATTAAGTATTAGCCCTATACCCGATTAGGTTGACGAGTGTGTGTTTATTGTATAAGGGGGTGTGTATGGATGTGTATGTACATATATGTGTTGTAGGCATGTGTATAATTATGTAAACATACATAAATATATATGTAGTCGTAAATCAAGTCTTTATTAAAGATCATGTACACACAAAAACCAGGCCCGTCAACCCAGTGGGTTAGGCGGCAGGTTATAATGAACAATATATACAATAGCAAAGTACATTAACAATAACAATACAAGTTACAGTGAAATAATATATGTTATAACAAGGAGCACCGGCATAGAGGGAAAGGGAAAAGGAAGATGTGAAAAAGAGAAAAGGAGAAAAGGAGAGGAAAACAGAAGTGGTATAGTACAGGACAGGGTATAAGAAGAAGATTGCAACATTATGGTGAGGAAGGAAAGATCCCCATACATGATACATAAATGAATAGTGTATAATTGAATCGAGATAAATTGCGTATTACGGTAAATATTGTCATTTTGGTACAGAATGGTTACAAGTCCATTGATAAACAGGAAATGATGAAGAATTAATGTATATAGATTGATAAATTAAAGGTATTGATCAAATTGCCATGCTGGCTCACGTCTACCCTGGAATATTACATAAGAACTAAAAAGAACGGCCTTCAATATTTCGTCCCTGGATTCCGGGTACCTATTTGAGTTAGTGATTTTGAGGATCTCCTTTATATGGTGGCTCCTAAGGGACACGCAAACGCAAAATTTGACGTATATCTTTTCAACAAAT
>JAVYIG010002362.1:197500-253670 GCA_035222895.1 Strongylocentrotus droebachiensis
ACGTTATAGATACTAATTCTGATTCATTTGAATCATAACATACATATTGTTTTCTATTTGTTAAATAATTTTTAAACCATTGTATAGCAACACCCCTCAATCCATAGTATTCCAATTTACGTATAAGTATTGTATGGTCAAGAGTGTCAAATGCCTTGCTCAGATCCATGAATACTCCAACAAGTTATTTTGTATGCAATATTTTTCACCATAAAAATCTTCCAGTACCTAATTTCGAAGCAAAACTCGGAAAAGGTGCAAATTAGGGTATACCTGAAGACAATGATTTATGTCTTTTTTATCTATGGTCAAGACGTTTAAGGCACTGTTTTTTTAAAACTATGACCAAATAGCTTAATGACCCTTTGACAGCCTGAAACTTTACAAAGATAAAGAATTAGAAATCAGTTACAACTTTTTCTTGTAGCATGGACCTAGGTTACCCTCCCATAGCTTAACGAAAAAAATTCAGCGTTGCTTTATGTGCATGAGGTATCCCTGAACAGCCAATTGTTTACGGAATTTTGTAACAAAATTGACATACCTTTTTGGTTGGAGCCGAAACAAATATATACCCACAAGCAATATGTTTTTTTTTCTATTGATGATTAATGAGCATGGGTGGATCTTAAAGAAAGTTAACAGTAATCTGAATTAACTCCTGTATTTTGATAGGACAGTGCAATTGAAAATGGTGTTTCGGACGTTACATTTTCCGTAAACAATGTTGGCCCACATTTAACCCACTAGAACAATCATTTGATGAGATTGTTTATGGTTTGAATAAGCTTATTAGTTACTCCAAGTCATTAAATTAAAAGAAAATATAATTTAATTGTAGTAGCGCTTATATTATAAATATATTCAAAATTTGAAAAAGTTGTCTCATTTTCCGTAAACAATTTTGTAACGTCCGAAACAACTTTCAATTTGAAGTAGCAGAAAATATATGAACTGCAGGACCTATCTATCGTAACATTTTTTTAACATTTCATGGCGGCTACCCACCAAAAAAAAGAAATTTGCAATACATCATTACAATACTATTTTATAGTTAAAACCAATTTTCCGTTAACAGTTGTAACGTCCGAAACAAATGTAACGTCAGAAACAAAAAATACCAATAAATGATGATAATCCATATTTGAGGGTATCTGGAGTGAATAAATCATTATGAAATAAGTTATTATAAGTCTTAACACAAGTCAAAACACAAATCAGGTCTTTCAAATCCAATAATTTTGTGTAAACTCATTGCTGTGTGTTTGCAAATCATCAAGTTTTCATTTTTACAGAGGTTGTTCCAAATTATGTCATATAACCAAAGATTGTATGGTCAATCTAAACTATTCGGTAGGTTACAAAAGCTCAAAATCACCCACTTGAGCAATACCCAGTGTACATGTATATGACACGGGTATGATACAGGTATATAAAGTTGATAAAATCAAGCAAATTAAAATGTTTTTCTAAAAATTTATGGGAATATGGATTTTCATTTGAAAATACCTTTTAAAAAGGTCACTCAGAACACGTAACTAATCTGTGTAGAAATTACATACATGTATAAAAGAAAAGGGCATTACCAGTAATACCTTATTTAATGATTCTAAACATATACATGTAGTATCTTCCTCAAATGTATGCATACATACAAAATGTATAAGCTAGTGTAGGAATTTATTTTGAACTTCTGAAACTCCCCTTCATATCCATGATTCATCCCTTTCATATTAATAGGTCATCCCTCATTCACATTCACCCTTTTCATCCACCATCCTTTCATCTGTCTATCTCTCTCTCTCATTGGTTTCAATGTTCACCTGATGCAGTCAAGCTTATATAGTATAATTTACATATACTATGAATATTCAATATATATCCTTTGTTTATGTTTGAATATTCAAGAATACTTTGTGATGTTGATTTATACTTGTATGGGACTATATGAATATTTATTGATTTGTTCTACTTTGCATGGAATGTATATGGAATGCTACATAGAATGCTGTAATGCTTTTACACATTAAAACCTGGTCAGTTAGCTAGTAGTTATCAATCCTACAACATGTCTGCTGGGCTGCCTCTGTGTTAAGAGTGCTAGGAATTATCTGTTAGAACCGCAACCCTACACTAACTTGTGTGAAATATAAATGGGCTGTCCGTTTTTTTTCTTTTTCCTCTACGAAATGTCAAAGTTTGGGGTGCGGCGCTGCGGCCTTATCGCCGGCAAATACGGTACATGTTTAACCTACACTGTATATTGTTTGTCACCTGTAATATAGGCACAGCAAGAGTTAAGATCTATCAACCAACCAACCGACCAACCAATCAATCCATCCATTCATCAATCGGTCATCAATTAAATAAATAAATAAATACTTATTTAAGAGCATTAAAACATATTGTCGTTTGAAACAGCCTCCTAATACAAATAGTGGTAAAGGATGATTGTTACTACAGTAGTATTATAACCTAAAACATACACAATTTTTAAATACATCAAAAATGTCTCATTCTCGAGATGTACATACATTAGGATTCACTTATTTCTTATTACCGTACTTACATGACTGGGGGTACTTTTTTATAGTTTTATTTTTTAAAAGATTTGTCAATGTTTCAGTGCTTACATACAAATATGTGTTAGTGATATTATTGAATGACACACTATATAGTTGAAGGCAAAGAACATTAGCAAGCTGATTAAACATCTATATTATTTGTAGAGTTTGTAGAAATTGATGATCTCATTGAAATGTTAACATCGTGTAACATCCGAAACAAACCATAGTATACATTTCACACTGTTGTTCATAACATGCAATAAAGAGTATGTTTCTTAGTGAATTTTCTAAGGAGTTTTGATGACCACAATTGCTATTAGCTTCATATTTCACTCTGTTAGATCACATAAGCATTTTTAACTACCGGTACACGTTCTTGAAATGAATAATATACCTTACATAAATTGAGTGGTCGATGAAGACAAACTTGGTATACATGTATGTACTAAACTAATTAAAACTGCACAATTTTTTCCATAAATGTTACAGAAGTATTTTTCTGCAAACAATTAATGTAACTGAGGTCAATGATACCTAAAGAAAAGCAATTAACTTGAATAAAGTTATAATGTTAACAGTGTGTAACGTCCGAAACATCAGTGGTGTGCCATATGAAAATTATTAGGCAATGCACTGGTTCCCAATTTTTTTGCATGTATTTACCTTATATCATCAGTTGTTATAATAAAATAAGTTTGACCTAAGAAAAAAGCATTTTACCTATTGAAATAAAAACTTGTTATTGTCAAAACCCTAATTTAGAGCTATTTTTCACTTTCAAGGGATACAAAATCTGTATTTTTCAAGATAGAAACTCAACAATTTGCATGAATAATCTCTGAAACATATTCTTAAAGACCCAACATATTTAAAGGTGTAGTTACTAGCAAATGAGTTTTATATCACAGTTATTAGATATGCTATAGTTCACAATAAAATTGTAAAAACTCAAAGTATTCATATCTGGTGAATAAATAAGGAGATAGATTAAGGTCCAGAATTTGCATTTCTCAAAAATATGATTAGTCCTGATCCTAAAAAGACAAGTTTGAAGTGAGTAAACACAATTTCATTTTGGACCCATTTGTGGACACATTTGGTATAAGTTAAAAAAACCAGTGCCTTAATACATTATCAAAACGCTAAATCCTGTCAGAGCTAACTTCGATTCACTGAGTCATCGCGTCCGGTCGGATGGTCGCGTTACACGACCTTTCGTGAAAAGAAAGCTGAAGATCTTAGGAAGATACACGTTAAGGACGCGACCTTTCGTAGATTCGCCGTATGGCTTTCTCAAAGTGTCGGGTAAATTCGACCAGACCATTTATAGGTGAGAGTGGTTATGTTTGCGAATTTAGACCTACATTTCGTGGATAAAGAGTCACTTTTTCACAAAAAGGTTAAGTAACGCGACCATACGACCCGACGCGATGACCCGATGATTCGAAGTATTAAAAGCCAAATCCTAGTGAAGTAATAGGGTTGTAAAGTTCTTTAGAAGGGAACAGTGTTCACACTGATGAGGCTATCTATTTCATCCTCACTATGTACATAAATTATACAAATTTCCATCCTTATTTACATCATCAATATGGTAAATGATAATCCTCAAGAGATCACCCAATTCCAAACCTGGGAAACAGTAGCTAAAACAAGTATTTATTTCATCATCCTTGATTCCAATTTTTTTTTTTTTTTTTACTTGTAAGGCCTACTGTCTGGAATTAAAAACAAACAGATAAAGTCAGTGACGTAGCTCCGGGGGGAGGAATTGTATTGCGAGAGAGAGAGAGATAGAGAGAGACAGACAGACAGAGAGAGAATGGTTCGGGATTCAAATTCAGTTAAAAAAAAACACTATGAAACCTGGTACTAAAGAATTTATCTGTCATGTGATTAACATGTGACGCTAAATAGAATGGTAAACATAAAATGGTACCACAACGTTGTTTTTTTTTGGAAATAATTTTTGTGCTTGCACCCAGTAGGTGCGTGCTCGATCTTGTAAATGAAAACAAGTCAGAAAAATATTGGAACCAGCGGGATCTAATGAGTGCAAGTCGCAAATTTCATAACAACAGTTGAAACCTCGAACCTAACATTAAACAAATTTTATTTATTCAAATAGCATTGTAGAGACGATGAATAAATAAGAATAACAATACATCATTGTTAAGAGTGAAATGCTCACTTTTATCTTTCTCTCTGCTCATTCCTGGGAACAGTGGAATCAACCAAGCGGAATCAACCGTAAAGTGAATTATCATGAGTCCGTAAAGATGAGATTCCATGTCATGGTAGAATTAAAGGGAAACAATCTTTGCTAAAGGCCCGGTCACACAGAGGGGACGCATGGGGGACGCACGGCCGGCGCGCGTCTTATTTTTTCGTACCACGGCGAGGCCAGATTCCAGTATGTACTCATTTTCATACATAACAAGCTACGTAAGCTTGCAAAGTGGTCACAAACAATCAGACTTTGATCATTTATTGCTTTGCCTCACTATTTATAAAGGCAAAAAAACTAAATAAACTGAGATTTGAACCCTCAAGTCAACGTCAAAGTGCTATTAGTAACACGCTGTCCTTACCGATTGAGCTGACGATGAGTTGATGAAGGATTGATTTGTATAATAACTATCACCCTATTGACCACCCAACCGGATTCCATGTGCGCATGCGTTGGTTTCCTTCGCGAGTGCGCATGCGCAGGTTTCCCTCGCGAGCTCAATCTGGCCTCGCCGTGGTACGAAAAAATAAGACGCGGCCGGCGCATGGAAAATTTGCAATTTTGGCCAGTGCGTTGTCGTTCGCTAGGCGTGCGTCATCACTCGTTACTCGTTCGTCGAGCGCGCTGGACCCACGCTATGCATTCGTCGTCATTCGCTGTGTGCGTCGGGATTTTTTGAGCATGCTCAAAAGTGTGCGAAGCTCGACGCATTAATGTACACGCCAAAGGCACGCCAGACGTGCGTTGAGCGCGCTAGACCAGCGCCAGACATACGCGGCCGAGCACACGCCCTGTATACGCACAGCGCGCTAGCTACACGCTGTGCATTTTTGTGTCAGCTCGCCAGCTTTTACAAAATCATGACAAAAGTTAGGCACACGGCCTTTTTCGATTTCCAATGCGCTGGCCGTGCGTCGTAGAACGCGGTGCATGCGTGGACCGTTCGTCCAGCGCGCTAGCAACACGCTGTGCATTCGTGGAAGTTGTTATCATGTGCGTTCTGGGTACGGTCTGTATGCGCACTGTATGCGCCCTGTATGCGCTCAGCGCGCTAGCAACACGCTATGCATTTTGGTGTCAGCTCGCTGTAGCTACGACAAAAGTTGGGCGCACGACAACGCACTGGCCAAAATTGCAAATTTTCAATGCGCTGGCCGTGTGTTCCCCATGCGTCCCCTCTCTGTGACCGGGCTTAAGGCCCGGTCACACAGAGGGGACGCATGGGGTACGCACGGCCGGCGCAACGTTTCTCGAAGCTACAACGATCTGACACCAAATGCATAGCGTGTTGCTAGCGCCCTGAGCGCATACAGGGCGCATACAGTCTACAGACCGTACACAGAGCGCACATGATAACAACTTCTACGAATGCACAGCGTGTTGCTAGCGCGCTGGACGAATGGTCCACGCATGCACCGCGTTCTCAACAGAGGTGGTCACACATAGACGACGCACGGCCGGCGCATTGGATATCGGAAAAGGCCGTGTGCCTAACTTTTGTCATGATTTTGGGAAAGCGCGCTGTGCGTATACAGGGCGTGTGCTCAGCGTATGTCTGGCGCTGGTTTAGCGCGCTCTGCGCGTGTCTGACGTCCTTTTTGCGTGTACAATCATGCGTCGAGCTCCGCGCATACTTTTGAGCATGCTCAAAAAATCCCGACGCATACAGCGAATGACGGCGAACGCATAGCGTGGGTTCAGCGCGCTCGACGAACGAGTAACGAAGGATGACGCACACCTATCGAACGACAACGCACTGGCCAACATTGCAAATTTCCAATGCGCTGGCCGTGCGTCCCCCATTCGTCCCCTCTGTGTGACCGGGCCTTTAGATTGCTCTTAAGACATAAAGCTAGATAAAACTGTGATCGATAAAAATCATATTGTTTTGAAAACAATAAGAAATCATTAGAAATATAGAATGAAAAAAAATTATTGTGATCATGCCAACCAAGGATGATGACCTGGATTTGAATTTTACGAAATTGGATGCGAAATTATGAAATTGTTTTCATTTGTTTTGACTTTAAATAAAAAATGAATGACCATAGACGAACATGACTATGATATGTGCAGGATTAGAAAATTTCGCGACGAAATTGAATGAAAAAAGTTTCATATTCATTGACAAACTTTCGAAGTAGACAAACAAGCCTAAATATACATGGTCATTAATCGTGAAAATCACTTCTCTCACCCTCTCTATTAAATCATCCGAACACACAAGTTGAAAACAAATTGTTTTTAATCTACCTTCATTATAAAGACTGAAGAGAATGTTGATAATATTAGTTTTAAAAACAATGGCAAAACGTATTTTATCAGCTCCTGAATATCCAAATAACATTGAGCGCCGTGGGTTATTGGTGAGGACTCTTGACTGTCCTACAAAAGGTTTGTTCCTTATCATTGCTACTGCTTAAATCCTTTGGCAACTGTTTTCCGCACATGGCAACGATGGAGCAATTACAAATGCAGGGCCTGTGAGAAGAGCAGTATCAATAATGATGTGGCTATACACTGGCTAAATCATGTGAAGTGTTACAAAATCTCATATTTGTTCTGCTAATTTTGGAAGGGAAGAGTCGGGAACAATAATATCAACTAATCGATAGCGCATGCCAATGCATCAAATGCAATAATTACAGAGTATTATTATTATCAATACATTGTGTTTTTCATTTTTTCCCTATAAGGCAAGTAAATACGATTAAAGAAAATATCCAATCTAGTTTCTTTTCCTTAAGAATTGATAAGGATAACGGACAACATTTGTCCATCTTCCTAATTAAGTTCACGTTGAGGTAATTATATCAAGTTTTATTGACTATTGTTCCATTGTGACAACCAAAATGACTATTTCCCCGTTATGAACAAATCAAATAATTATCTTTCTTGTATTATCTTGTTTTCATATTAAAGATCACATTTGTTAACGTGAAAACCACGTTTAAACTATAGGAGTTCACTCTCTTAACAATATATCTCATCTACTACTTTGATTAAAATGAAGTGGAATCAATTCTAAAACAAGGTGATCCCTAATAATAACATGGTTGACAGTAAACCAGATGCGAAGCAGAAATAAAAAGAAGAATAGCTCAGAATACATTTCTGGCAATGAAAGACTTATTCACAGATTTTTAAAAAGGTGCCATTTGCGCTTATGTTAAGACTAGGGTCTGTCCTATTGTATAGAGCAGACACATGGACAATAAGCAAGGCCATGGAAAATGGAATAAAATCTTTTGAAATGTGGATTTACAGAAGAATGATAAATATATCCTGGAACGAATGAAAACCAACAAAGAGATATTCCGCATGGCAGGGCGTAAACAAATTGCACTGGCAGGATTAGTTAAGGAGAGAAAAGTCCAATACTTTGGTCATGTAGGATGTGTTTAGAGGAAAGAGTGGAACGAACTAGACCGAGAGGGAGACCCAGAATCAACCGGTAAGAGAATGTCAAGAACTGAAGTGGACTAAAACTGCAAGAGTGCACCAGAATGGCAGAAGATAAAGTGAAATGGAGAGATGTTGCAATCAACCTCCGAACCGGGTACAGATACTTTAATAGATAGATAGACAGTAAACCTGGGTTGGATTAAAGAGCAGCAATGGCAAACAATTGTTTTCCCCTAAATACTAAACAATGAGACATAAGCAAAGCATCGGAAGTTGGTAACACATCCAAGCAATACTACAATAATGAAGTGCATTCATAGCAACTGCTCTATCAATCATGACTACTACCTGAATATCATTTTCTGGATTTGGATTTGAATCAGGGAAATAGTCGGAAATTCTTTGACACGGAGACAACTATTTTTGTTGATAAATCAGTCAGTTACATTAATATTTTTCCAAATATTTAATTTCTTATAATACGTTTTTCAGTATTGATAAAATATTTTTTACATTACCGTGACCCCAAATGGCTTAAGATAAAAGATAAAAACTTCTTTAACATTCCGTTTCCAGGCGACGTCCTTACTTTGTTCCTTGAAATGACTCAAATTTGGATTACAATCAAGCGACAGCTGAAGTTATAAGTTGTTTATTATTTAATAATAATAATAATGATAATAATATTTAGCTTTTATGAAGCGCTTAATACAAATGTCTCTTAGCGCTTTAAAAATATACTATTTATTTCATGATAACAATCATAGTATTTCCTCAAAATTCCAATATTTCTTGATTCATTTTCATTATAAACGGCCCAGCACTCACTTCCATCACCTACTTGTGGCAACCAGACAGCTTATCTTTCCCGAGGGTCCTAGCATACAGAAAGTCCTCATTATTTAAAATCATGCAAACTTTTATTTAACATTTTTTCTACACCAGTTTCAGGGCATTTTTGTTGTTGTCTTTTGTTGTGAATAAAAAAAAAACCCATATATTGACATACTTACAGTGTTTTAACTATAAATATATGACATCAAATATATGACATTCTCTCAAATTTCGATTGTTCTTGATCTGTTAACATGGTTATAGTCCTAGTGGTCGAATCCACCGCAAACTTGAGGGCTAATTAGCACATTCTGATGGGGAAGGGTCCTAACTCCTAACTAACAGAAACAAATTAATTTCAGATTGTTTATCAGGTGGTGTATGCCTTTCCAGTTTTTGGTCCATGAACTTTTACTGCTAATACGTTCGAATTGCCAAATACGGTACATGTACAGTGTTTTCCACTCAAAATGCGCATCCTGTAAACAGACGTCTGTCATTCGGGATAACAAAATTACTTTTACATCACATTATCTGATCATTTCTTTTTATATTCATACCATTACCAAGTTTTGGAATTTCTAAGTATGTGAAAACTTGAGCCCTAATTCAACCAGCCTACATTTCATTGTTAAGTTTAATACGAAAAACACAATAAGCATCAAATCTACAAGGGGCTATAATTAATTTAGTTATCAAGTGTATAGTGAGTGATTTCAAGTTGGGTGGGTGTTAGTGTTTAATAAACACTAACACCAGCCCTAAACAACGAAATGGAGTCAGCTGGTGTCAAGGGGTTGACCTCTGAATATCGTCAACTTCCGGTTACCGTAGCAAGTGTTATCGATTTTGGAAAATTGTCGTCTGCGGAACCGAGCTTTGTGGCTGGTGTTAATATTTTACGTACAAATGTCCTATTCACCAACACTAGCCCCTAGGGATGAGGCAAATGTTGATTTCCAGTTCGTTGTTAGTGTTGTGTTCACTATAAATATGACGGACAAAGAAAGAGGACAAAATATACAGTTCCTCAGGTAGACAAAGGAACATCCCTTCACTGCTTTTATGTAAAAATGTGTAGAACAGGTGTCACATGCATATTCACCTGTTCTACAAATTTTTACATAATAGCAGTGAAGGGATGTTGCTTTGTCTACCTGAGGAACTGTATATTTTGTCCTCTTTCTTTGTCCGTCATATTCATAGTGGTTGTACCCACACGACAGTTAACACACGAACGGCGCTAATTCATTATCTGACGATCACATACAAATATGTGAAACAGGTCCTTTACTATATGATTCATACATTCTTTTGTGTAAAATGAGTTAGTTTATAAGACCAAAGAAATAAGTGTACATTTATTCTTTGCTTTTAATGATACAATATTTTTAGTTTGATGTATTATTTTTAAATCATCGTCGTGAAATCAAATCTGTGTGGCGTTAAGCTGTCGATATTGATATCGGTATCGGGTTCTTAACTTCATCAGCAAATTTGTAGCTCGGTTTAAGAGCTCTTGACTGCTCTTAACACTAACACTAACACCCAACTTGAAATTCCTCATTGTATGTTTAATAAAGAAAATGTGTTTCAATGGACAGATTTATGGTGTGTAAACAAAATGTTTTTATAACACTGTGTACTGAGTGAATCACACTTTTATGTTTCATTGCGCCAAAAATAATTATGTGTGTAATATCCAACAATCAATTAAACAGGTTTATCACTTAAAAAACTCATAATGAACACTTTATAAATTGGAATTTCTTTATCAGATAATTCATATTCTGTCAAAAAATTGGAAATCAAGATTTGTAACATCTCTCCAAGTTTATGCAGAAAATGACATTTCTAGTATGATATGCGCTTGGCATCCATCCGTACATCTTATTTCGTAGTGTTTTTGCAAGAGTTTTAGCATGGATGCCATGTACTTCCAAACGACAGGAAATCTTTTTCTTGAGCCTTTTTTATTTTTTATAGTTGGCTGGTCTGTTGTTGTTGATGCAAGGAAGAGAATGGTATTGGATTGAAAATAATGGCTCGGAAACTATTCTATTGACTACAGATATTCCGACCCCCCAAAAAACATATGGAAATATCATTCAGTAACTATTGGCATTGATCTACTGACCATGTTATCCATCTATCTAGAGATGTGGGTCCCGGTTAACTCCAATAATAAGTTACTTCGGAGCTCTTTGCTCGCAGTTGATGAATTTCTCAGATATTGCAAAGTTATTCAGACTATCAAACTATGATGCAGAGACATACAGATAGATAGATAGATAGATAGATTCAGATTGTATTTTACAAGATTTTACAGAACCCACACAAGTACAAATACCTCACGCCGCGTATCAACTTGATCTGAAAGACACGCCGAGTGTCAAGTCTGAAAGACATGAGCACTATACAAAAACCGACAAAAACCCACTGTTAACATTGTTATCATTTCTATTATTATTTTTTCCCGTGACTGACGAATTTTCGAACTGAATTATTTGATCGAAAAAATCTGCCATAAATCTAGTTGGGTATGTTGCTTGTCATTTTCTATACTCCCCTGCAGCTCAAAGAAAAGAATAAACGAACTGCTATTACCAATGTTGGAGATGATGCTACCTTGACATATGTTAACATGAAGGCACCACAAACCAACAGAAAGTCACATTGTATAGTTATATTCATCATATTATTTTTTTATTTACAATTATATTTAAGCAAAGAGTTGCCTTTTCAGTTAATAAACTGCTACCCCCCAAACCCTATACACAATGAAAACAACAATGCCTATATGATATTTACAGTACGGGTAATTGCAGACATATATAAACAAATATGCAAAGTGGTTTATTATTTTAAAAAATATGATATGATCAAAACATCCGATTGACAAATTATTAAATCGCCCAAGCAATTAATGGTACATTTGAAAGGAAAATGAGGTAATGCATAGAACGTTTGATAGAGATAGATCGAGGGAGAGAAAGATGCTTAATAAAGTTGTATTTTGGTCATGATTGTCACATTGTAGTTTTTAGCATTTCCTAAAAGAATATATTTTCTTCTATGTATGTGATTTCAAAATATAGAACACCAAACAACATAAATTTGGTTTTTTAAAGTGTTTTGTCAATATCAAGTTCGCACATTTCAATATGTGATGCTCATTGCCATAAGAAGTGCCATAGGTTGTATTTTTATAAAGGTTTCGAGATCGTGCTGTTTGAATATGTGCCAATAAGATTAGAATTTGTAGGTAACCTATTTCGAATAAAATGAGAGGCATGTAAACATGGACGGTTAATATAATTCAAAGCAATAGACCATAATCACATGATTTCAATGTTATTTCAACTCACTTTTATTACCGTGAAGCTGTTACTTGGATCATGACATCACTTTGGCATACTAAACAATTAAAGATCCGTATAATTATCTCATTTGTAAAGGATAGTGACTTTATTAAATTAAGGCTTAATTATTAATTAGTAATATTGATTTTCTTGAACTAATCTTGATTTGTGTACAGCGCTTCGAAACTTTTATGTCACATAGGCTATATAATTTTTTCGGATTATTATTATTATTATTATTAAATTACAGCGGTAACTGTAACATCGAGGACTATTTGGTGAATGATGACGTAATTACACCCTAAACAATAAGCACTCTGGCTCGACTGATACTATACATACAATGTATGCAAGTACTCCGTATGTGTCCTACTTTTCTTGAATAAGGAAATGATATAAACAACTTGCTACAGATATCTGGATGAATAAGTGCGAACTTACCGTAATGTATATTGGTCTGAATTGTTCCTCTTCAAAACTTTTTTTTGAACAAACCTGGTTTCGATCGACGAGATGTTAGATTCAACAAACTAGTTCGTTAGCCACAAACTTTAAACACCCCGAGATTCCGCAATGCTAGGACACAACTGTAAATTGAAGACGTTCAAAATGGAAGCTAGAGACATAATGTGAAATTTCCCTTTGGATTCAGATGTTACTATTTATGGCATCCTATGTCATGACGGTCCAATGCAGGAGGACACAATAAGAATTCGGGAATTATTTTTTTATTTTGTATGTTGGGTTTCTTTTCTTTTCACAATAAGAATTCGGGAATTTTTTTAATATTTTGTATGTTGGGTTTCTTTTCTTAACAAAAAGAGCAACCTTTGATCAGACTGTCAAGCATGACGCTTATCCTAGCTATTGACAATGCATGTACAGGGTGAGTCAGAAAGAATGTCCCACTTTTTAAAAGTTGTATTGTTTTAAGTATGAATATTTAATTAGGGATTTAATGATATGTCTTGATAGAATTATCCTCCCAGTACATTTAGGTACCATTTTCATTTGAATCCGTTCACGCATGACTGAATATCAGACAATCTTTACAAGACTGCCAGATTTCACTTGCGCCAACTTACTGGGTGATGAATAAAACAGTGCATTGAACAAAGACAGGCAGACACACACACACACACACACCCACACGCACACGCACACCCACACACACACACACACACACACACACAAACACAGACAACACACACGGTTACCAATGTCTCAGATTTTTTTTCTTTTTTCTTTTCTGATTAAGCATTGATTTTTATCAAGATCCCTGAATGTTTAAGTGGCATTTCCCTGACAATCTTTCCCTTTAGTACACATTCACTACCAAAAATAAAATACCTCAAAAAATACCAAAATTGTTTGTGTTTTTTATTAACCGACGTTTGCGGTATTTGTGTGTGAGTTGTGCCTATGTGTGCGCGCGTGTGTGTGTGTGTCTGTCTGTCTGTCTTTGTTCAATGCACTGTTTTATTCCTCACCCAGTTAGTTGGCGCAAGTGAAATCTGGCAGTCTTGTAAAGATTGTCTGATGTTCAGTCATGCGTGAAGGGATTCAAATGAAAATGGTACCTAAATGTACTGGGAGGATAACTTTATCAAGACATAGCATTAAATCCCTAATTAAATATTCATACTTCCAACAATACAACTTTTAAAAAGTGGGACATTCTTTATGACTCACCCTGTAGAATTTATGTTGTATGTGATTTTATTGTGCAGATATTTGGCGTAACAATTACAAATCCGCCAAGGGGACTGTGGGTAGGGGGGGGGGGGGGTGTGAATCGGGTATAAGAGAGAGGGGAAGGAAAAAAGGTAAACATTGTTTTCGATGGCCAAAGAAGTAATGTCTATGGGATAGTGTTGTGTACGAGTTGAGGACCGAAAAGAAACCCCTAAACGCATTAAAGGAAATGGAGAAACAGCGCATACATGCTTTTCAGCCCGCCATGTGTGTGAGTTTCTCTCTCTCTCTCTCTCTCTCCGTATATACATGTATGTCATTATCTCTCCAATCCCCCATAGCTCTCTCTCTCTCTCTCTCTCTTTCTCTCCCTCCCACCCCCCTCTCTCTCTCTCTCCCTCCTCTCTCTCTCTCCCTCCTCTCTCTCTCTCTCCTTTTTATCACTTACTAGACCTGCGAGCTAGCATATACGCGGCAGAATCGAAATATTGATTAAAATGTAAATAATTCATAAGGCTTTTAAAACGATATGGATATTTTCTTGGGTGGAAATTAGTACCTTTTCGAATATGCTAGCACCCTATAAGAAAACCTAAGAATGATGATGATGATGATGATAATGGAGATGATATTGGTAATGATGATGATGGGGATGACTATGATGATACATAATCACGGTGTTGATGATGATGGTAATGGTGAGGGGAGGGGGCCCAATTCGTGAGAAAATATTTAGCGGCGAAACAGCCAGCCGATGAATAAGCGGGGGGTAAGGAGCACTAATTTTTGTTTTTGTCCTCGAAATTTTTAAAATCGCACCCCCCCCCCCTTTGAGGGGCCCATTTCTACAAATAAAGATAAAATTAACGTGTTTTTACCTGTTTTTCTCCAGGGGAGTGGATCCGCCACTGATGGTGCATGATATCGATGATGATGATGCATGCTATTGATGATGGTGATGATGATGATGACGAAGTTGTTCTTATAGATTAATCTAATCCCTACAGATTATTTCGTTAATCACCAAATAGAGAAATGAAAATGGGATTATGCTCTCATTACGCACATTAACCTCCAAAGGGTTTATATTAATGGAAAGAGTCGTGAAGATGATTTAAATATATGGATAAAGCCAGCCTCCTGAACAAAGCAGTATGGTTCTCCTCTATAGCATTAAAGGAGGACCCAAAGTTTGGATCTCCATAACAATACATGTAAACAAGCATGAAAAGCCTGAAACAATGGGCTAAGATCGCCTTCAGTCAGTCAAAAGCCTGAAAATTGTCACTTTGAGCATATTGTTTTAACCTCGTTACTTGCACTGTTGGTCATAATGGTGGAATAATTATTTTAACCCCAATTTATTGAATGGTTTTGACAATGATTTATTCCTAATATATCTAGATAATAGTATACATTCTCTGATTTTGTTGAATGACAATTGGGGAGAGTTTGTTTTGCGTGACTGCTAAAGCATGTGTGTGCTACTATGCTAATCAACAAGTGGACCTACGTCCTTAAGTCATAACTGACAGTAATTGGGATTAATGCCTCATTAAAGGGCACTAATATAGCACATCGACACGGTTTTAATCGTGGGGGCTCACAGTAACGAGGCCATTGCTTAGCCAATGAATCATTTTTTTTTTTAATGCAATAAATTTGCAATAATTCATTGCATTTTGCCCCGACCCCCTACATAAAAAATCTTATAAGTGGGCATGCCTTAACCCATAATGCATGACCTTACAGAGGAACTTGTCCTGTTGGGGACTGGGAGAAATGCAATGAATGATGGTAGAGGTCAGTGATACCTATCCCTACCATACCGTTATCACCTGAATATCAAACTTTCGAATACGAACAGTAGATGGCGCTCTTTCACAAAAAGAAAATCAGAGATGTGAGTAGTATGTTGCCAAAAATGCCCTATAGGTCTTATAGTTGCTGCTTCATACCCTATGCCACATATAACGCATTGCAGAAAAACCAAACTTGGCGACAATGCTGGTGGTATTCACCATCAACTGGGGACGCTGCCGACCGTCTAAGGAATTCAGATACTAGGGACTTTTAGATTCGCACGAAGACAATGTGGATTGCTACGGTCGACGTCCTTTTAATGCACTGCCTCGAATGGACGTCACACGTATCAGATCACGCAAATCTAAAAGTCCCTATTGTTCGATGTTCAACATCTCGCAGCAGAGACAAATATATTTTGTTTTCGTATAGTGATGACCGTTTCAATTGGTTTCTCATAAACATAAAGAGGGTTTGGTTTATCCTTAAAGCCTAAGTCCACGCAAAAAATAACTCTTTTTCAATAGAAGCAGAAACATCAGACTAACCGATCAAAAAAAGTCTGAGCAAAATCGGATAACTGATAAGAAAGTTATGAATTTTTAATGACATTTACAAATTTGAAAATCACTAGACAAATTGGCAACTCATTCATGAGTCTGTGACGTCATGTCCTCACTGTCCACTAATTATTGATGATATAAATTTCCTATTTTCTCCTTATGAATCTTATTTCTTCACACCAACATCCATGTTAGATTAATAGTAATATGTTTTCGTGTGGATGCACTAATATAGGTTATATACCTCACTTAAGTAATTCTGCAATCTGATTGGTCGAAATTGCATTCATAAACTTTAACTGTTCCTGTAAAAAACAGACCTATTTTCCCCATAACCATGGTTATTGGGAAAATAGGTCAGTCTCCATGGTTACCCCATAGGTTTACATGTTAAAAAATGGTTTGAGCGATCGAGGATACCGTACGTGTGCGAATAATTGGTCGCTATATTTTACCAATTTGAATCCGGGCTAACTCGCCCCACGGGACATCTCGCCCCAGCATCAAAGACTGGGTCGAAGTGTCCCGACACGATTCATCGATCGAGAGATACCAATGTGTATCTGTTTGTGCTCATTGTACATTTTAGACGATATGGCTGATATTTGTACACATTCTTTCGTCCTGGCCGTTAATTAGCAGACTACTGGTATCTCTCGATCTAAAAATCATGTCGGGATATCTCGCTGAGGCGAGATGTCCAGTGGGGCGAGTTAGCCCGACTCCCTAGTAGCTGCCAGCAGCGCAGACGACCGTCTGTACTAGGCCAAAATGGCTGAATTAGAAACGCTCCCAAGATTTCAGCTTCTTGATGATGATCAAATGAGAGACTTGATTGATTCATAGTTCAATACGACAATCGGTATGACTTTATACTTATCACAGCTGCAGACTCTCCGCCGTTTACAATCACAGTCTGGTCCCACACATAGGAATCGGCGCAGTACTCAGTAGCGCATCACACCAAGCTGTAGATATCGTGCAGCTATTTTGTACTTGACACGAAGGTAAATTTTGTAGGTTTTCTTTCTTACAATAGTGCATTAGACAAGGCTCAGTCAGTGGTGATTTATTTTGTATCGCATAGATTTGGGAATGAGTTATTCCCTTTGTGTTGCATTTGTTTTTAAAAGTAGTTTAAATATGCATAGTGAGCAATTATGCCACACTGACGGGTCTCCTGGATTCTTATGTATAGGCATTTCGGTCTTACCATTTGATATTTTAGGGATGAATAATTTTGAAGTTATTCCACATGGTGTCAGAAGTGAGTGAAATGTGAATTTTGATCGGAAATTGTAACCCAGAGAACTTCCCACGCACATGCAACATCACTTCAAGTAGCCATGCCCATGTTTCTACTAGTCAGCAGGTTCAAGCCCCCTACATATAATTTTCACAATTGTACGGTAAACATTTTTAACAAATAGAGTTATTTTCTACGGTTGAGTTATTTTCTACGGTTCTACGGTTGAGTTATTTTCTACGGTTCTACGGTTGAGTTATTTTCTACGGTTCTACGGTTGAGTTATTTTCTACGGTTCTACGGTTTATTTTCTACGGTTCTACGGTTGAGTTATTTTCTACGGAGTTCTGAGTTCTACCTGAGTACCTGTTCTACCAGTTGATTGGTAAGTTGACTCTTCGGTATATAAAAGTATTAATGACTGCTTTGATATTCGAGAAATGGTTGTTTTTTATACGCTCTCGGGAAGGTTACAATTGTGCTATTGCCCTCGGCACGACTCGGGCAATAGATAGCACAATTGTAACCTTCCCTTGAGCGTATAAAAACAACTATTTCTCTCAAAGCAGTCATTAATACTATAGTAATTTTTTTCAGTTAAATCATGGAAAAATATTTATATAAAAATCAATAATTATGAGTATACAATATTTAGAAAATAGTATAAATTCTTCATAGTTCATAAAAGAATTTGTGAAATGTCATGCACGCAATATGATACAAATCATATAACCTGGGCAAAGGCATGGGAAAATCAAGTTTTGGGGAATAAAAAATGAAATAATCGGATTAAACCATATAGAGCAATTGATAAATAGTGAGGACATGACGTCACAAATTGATAACCATCTTGGCAATTTGTGTTGTGATTCTCACTGTTCCATAGTTTTACATACTTTTCCAAAAAATTCATAACTTTCCTATTAGTTATCCGATTTTGCTCAAACTTTTTTGATTGGTTTGTCTGATTTTTCTGCTTTTATTGAAAGTAAGTTATGTTTCGAGTGGACTTATCCTTTATTACTATTCAAAGTTGAGAACGTTTTACCTAATGTTGTTTGATTGAATACGCCCAATTTTCATTTAACAAGTGCCGGTTATCCAGGAAACTCATTTTGGGTAAATGCAAAAAATAGGCCAACACATTTGGCAAAATTCACCCAGTTGTAGGTTTAAAGATGCCAATTTGTATTTACCCGATGGTGTTTGACCAGTTTGTAGGATTAAAATTTTTCACGATGTGTAAATGCATACAGTAAAGGGTTGGGGAAGTTTTCGCCAGTTGTATGTTTATTTACGCCCAATTTTAATTTACCCAGTGCTGGCCGTCCATTATGTATGCATTAATCTTTCGAGACATGCTGGGAAAATGCAGGCAGCAAAATGTTGGGAAAGATTAACCCAACCTATGCCCAATTTTCATTTACCAAGTGGAGTTTGCCCAGTTGTCATTGTTGGTCAAACAGTTTTTGAGCGTCATTGTAAAGCGCTTATAGAGACATTTGTATTAAGCGCTATATAAAAGCTAAATAATATTATTATTATTATTAATATGCCTATGAAACGAACATATTTACTTTTTGTTTAATGTTTGCTTTTGAATAGAATTAACTGAACTTAACCGAACTGAACTGTATAATGTAACTGATTTTTATTATTTTATGGCAATACATTATCATTTTAACTTTTTAACGAATATTAATAATTATGTAATTGAATCAGACTAAGGGAACAAATAAATCAAATGACGTCAAATTGTAATTTCTTGTTTGTAGGACTTTATATGAGTCATGTGATCTTACAGATCCGCCCCTTTTCTATAAATTAAGGAGTAATGTTGGAGTCATAGTAACAGTTGGAGTTATAATTAGTTCTCGATATAAACAATAGGCTACGGTTTCACGAAACCGTCATAAGAACTAGTTCGCCAACATCCCATTGAAACGTGTATTAATTATACTACCGTTTCAATGTGTTGTTGGTGAACTTGTACTTGCGACAATCTTGTGAAACGATTCCAAGTAACAAAAACAAAATTAGGAATTCTGATGCTCCGAAATATGATAATGATATTAGTAATGTTAGTGATATTAAAACTGTTCATAATTATTATACCCAGTTGCACTAACAAAACACGACGGGATAATATAATCTAAACATTTCAGTAAATATGCAAACACATTACAACGTCATTAAGAATTTCTACATGTAAATACTAAGTTTATATGGCACATTACAGTAATTGTATCTTAATGGCTCACGGAGAACACGTACAGGTTAATCATCATCGATTGTATATATTTTCAAAATAGTTATTGAACCCAACTGTAAAAGAGAAAAAATAAAAAATCTACTGAGGAAACATTACATACCATTATATAAAGTCGATTTACCGTAATGATAGGCCCACACGTCCATATAATAGTGATGGTTTGATATACTAAGTTCATTTAATCAAATATATATATACATGTATATAGTTAACAACTGAAATTCTTAAGGCTCCTTGATTTGATGTTATTTGTGTTTTATTGGTCTTTGCTTACAATTTTAGCCGTTTTTAAAAGTCCTTCGACTTGCTTTCCATTTTGTTGTTAAGATTTGTACATGTATTTAGCCTTGTCAATATGCCTTTGTAAGGAACATATTTATCATGTATTTTTAGGTTTTCTTTTGAGTCGAACAAACTGAACTGGACCCTGACTGAACCCAACTGAACTGTGTTATGTAAATCATTGTTATCATTTTGGGGGCAATTTAGTGTTCATTCAACTTTACGGATATTAATCATTATGTAATCTAATGTTGAAACCAAAAGACATCAAATTGTAATTAAACGTATGTAGGACTTTATATTAGTCATAATTATGATGATATAGAACGGTCTCTTTTTCTTTATAGTAAATAGTACTGTTGAAGTAATAGCAACGGTTGGAGTCATATTTTGGTCTCGATATAGTTTCAAGTTTTTTTTAATTCAAATCCTTAACAATTTTTTTTTAATGAAAGTATGAAATACAGATTATATACAATATAGGAAACAGAGAACACACAAAAATGGAAACATGTCTACAAATATACCAGAATTATACAAAGTAAATCAATAACATGAATTGGGGAAACTGTAAATAAAACCGTAAGGTTCTGTCGAGGAAGTCCCTGTTATTACAAGATATATAGAAGTAAACACGAGAAGAACTAGTTCGCCAGCATTCCATTGAAACGTGTGTTAATTATACACTCCTTTCAATGGGTTGTTAGTGAACGTGTACTTGCGACAATCTTGTGAAACGATGCCAAGTAACAAAAAAAGCACTCGGAATTATGATGCACCCATTATTATGAAAATAGTAATGTTAGTGATGTTAGAACTATTCATACTTATTTTACCCAGCTACACAAACAAAACACGGCAGGATAAGATAAAGTGTTGCCATTAATAATCTAAACATTTCGGGTAATATGCAAATACATGACGTCAATTGATGTCTATATGTTAATAATAACTTTATATAAAATATATCACCAAGTGTTTCTTAAAAGCTCACGAAGTACATTTAGAATTTGATTCTCATATAGTTATTGAACCCAAATGATAAAAGAAAAAATAACAATGTACTGGAAAAAAGGTTACATACCATTTTATGAAATAGCTTAACCATAATAGTAGGCCCACACGTCCATACGTAGTAGGGTATGATATACTAAGTTCATTTAATCAAATGTATATACATATTGTTACCAACTGAAATCAGTTATACCCCTTGTAAATTTGATCTCATTTGTGTTTTTTGTAACTCAATGATAAAAGGTGGATTGATTGAAATACTTTGTTGAATACTTTCAGAAATAAGTTTTATTTTGTCACATTCTCGATAAAAATAAATCAAGACAAAATTTTTCACATACTTAAATAAATTACAAATGACAGAACTTGGTAAGTGAAGGAATAATTCAATATATATTGAGGTTTAAATAAAAAAACACATCATGTGAGATACTGAAAACCACCAACGTTTGTCTATTTTTTTTACAATCATTTCAGGGACTTGGGCGTAGCCAGCATTAATAGTTAATTATATCGGGGAAGTAAGATGCCCCTTGCCCCCGTAAATTCACAATTGAGACGCTATACTCGGTTTATGGCTTGTAAATCGTCGTGTAAATAGCTCAACATGTGCCTTCTCATGTAGATGTCTGATCAGTGCGTTCTCCACACAACCCTTCCTTAAAGACGTTTGTGAGGTCCATCGGAATGAAAACAAGAGCTAGCTCGATCCCTGCCTGCTGAATTTGATTCCGTACCTACAATTGAATAGAAACAGTTATGATAGTAATATTCAAGATATTGGTGATGTTGATGATAAAAAAGATAACAATAGTAATGATGATATGATGATGATAATTATGATGATATGAAGCTGATGAATATGATGATAATAATAATACAAAAAAAGAAAAAGTAGAAAAGGAGAAGAAAATAAAGAAGAAAAAAAGAAAGGAAGAAGAAAAAGAGGAAGAAAATGAAGAAGAAAAAGAAACTGAAGAAAAAAAATATATATAGAAGGAAAAAGAAGAAGAAAAAGATGAAGAAAGAGAATAGGTGTAATAATCCCTTATCTAGAGTTATTTTCAGATTTCCACTGGCAGTCACTTTCATTCATTGGAAAATATGGTTTGTACATCGAAATATTGAACTTAATAGGCTTTATATCAAATAAGTGAAACACTTTGTGACTAAACTATATTCATACAATTTTTAGCCACAATCTATACCATAGATACAATTATCTTTAAGCTGTGAATTGTGTGTGAAAGAAACTATTGTGTAATTGAATATAAGAAGAAAATAATTCAGAATATAAAAAACGTACGTCTGCTGGTGAGCTGTCGAAAGAGACGGGTACTCGGTTTATCTCAACTAAGCCCCAATTTACCAGCGTTCCAACCTTGATGACACCGGGGGCCCGTGGCCGATAAGGGCTACCACTCTTCGCAACGAGTCCTTCACTCTGCATAGCTGTAACCTGAAGGGGGGGGGGGGGGGTGGGGGTTGTAATTATTATCTATGTGGTAAAACATTGAAAGCAATGAGCCAGATTCATTTCATCCCCTCCCCTCAGAAATTGTACCCGACAAACATGCATATTTTATCCCGCTCACTTAATAGAAACTTTCGAAGAAATGTAAACGTCGGGTAACTTACAATTGGTCGGTCTATACAATAGGCCCTATATTGTTTTATTAAGCCGTTTTAAGTTCATTAATGAATTTATTATGCACAAAGAAGTCATGTTAGGATGCGATTTAAAATATCTCAAGTTGAAGAGACAAGTACCTCATTGCCTTGAATTTTGTTCCCGAATTCGAGACCCAGAGAATCGACGTCCACATTGGCTGACATGATCACGTGACACATGATGCCATGCATCACCCTTTTGATATAGAGCTGTACCTGTATTACGAAATTGAATTTTAAGACGAAAAAATATTAGTTTCTGGTAATTCAATTACATATTTCTGTTTTATGCAACACAAATAACATATTTCTGTCATATGCAACGCAAATAATCTCCCTGTGCCACTTTGTATTTGTACTGTACCTAAGGCTTCGAGATTACTTAACTGTTTCCAGTGCAATATTAAGTAATTTTGTAAAGTAATAGTCTTAGTTACAAAAAGCAATCCTTTCGTCCATTGGTGCCTATTGTGCAAAATTGCACCAATGACAAGGGAGCAACCGTGCAGAGAGGCGAAGAAAGCAACCAAAGTGTTAATGAAATTCAATAGTCAAGATAATTAAGGCATTAACAAATAGCGTTGTCAGTTATCTATTACAATACAAGAATATGCGAACATGGCAATTACATTTAACAGAATCCGTACATAATCACTATGGGAAACACAATATAGGCTATTGGCATTGCGCGTCCTGGAATTTTTTTTCTCGAAAGTCTTTGCGATCAGGTTAAAAAATTAATAAAGATAATGATTCCATATTGACATGATCATAAAATTACTTAAATTACTCTTTTATGGGGGGATATTTTGACACTTGGCGCCCATGAGTATCAAAATAAAAACCATCACAGACGTTCTGCAAGATTTGCAAGAAAACAGGTTTTGATACACTGTTGAATGAAATAAATAAAGAGCTGTCCTAAACAAAGTGCTTTTATTTATTAATTTGTTTGTTTATTGTTTTATAGAGATGTAATGAGCCCGTTAATGGGTCGGTGACGACAAGTTTAGAATCAAAATGAAAACGAGAGAAGCTCAGATATACAGTTGAAGTCCACTTTATTAATTATAATAGTCAGCCGAAGCTCCAGTAGTTACAAACGAAGATTAGTTATTTTAGAACATTTCAAATAAGCTCTCAGAGGCTTGGCGGCCCTATACTCAGTAAAACTAGCAGCACATCCTAAACATGGCATTTAAATACTCCGGCACCCGAAGAGGCTTAGATATCACATGATATTACTAGCCAACCAGGAGGACCCTTACGAAGACAACCAATTACAATATGGGATATACAAAATTACCCTCAGGTCATCTGACCAATTAAGAGAGGAGTTATACATTTAATTAATTATAACCAATGACAAAGCATAATAGATGAGAGCAACGCTCAAAATACACGGGGGCGGTGGGCGATTCGCCCCCGTGAGCTCCACAATCGCCCCCGTCAGATGGTTCACGGGGGCGATTGCAAAATTAAAAATCGCCCCCGTGGAATTTTAAAATAAAGATTATCTTTTCTGATATAACTTTAACATAATATTGGGTATCAATTTTCAAACCTTTAACCAATGAAATGGAACTGAGATGGCGCTTTCTCTCCCACTTCTATGAGTATTACCGATACAAACAACGGAAGCTCGCAGTGCAGCTAAAAGACCAGCAAATAATGTAACTCGACCAGTAAATCAGTATTGAGAAGGAAATCACCAATGCAGGGGCGGATCTAGGCGGTTTAGGGGGTTTAACCCCCCCTCCCCCTTGGGCTGCCAAGTGAAAATGTGATGTGCATAGAAAAATGCTATCATGTGTCAAGACCTACAAAGTATTAGTAGATGTCAGTAGATGCCAGGAAAACATCACTAACGGGGGTTCAAAATAGCACCCAAAAAACGCCTCGCCGCTTCGCGGCTCGTGGACAATGCTCCGCATGTAAGTAGATGCCAGGAAAAAATTACTCACGAAGGTGAGCACCAAAAAAATCGCCTCGCCGCTACGCGGCTCGTGAACGATGCTCCACATCGTATTTGGGTTACCCCCCCCCCCCCACCCTTAGCAAAAAGCTAGATCCGCCCCTGTGTTTTGGAAGGATATGGTTAAGACAAACAGTAAAGAAAGAATGTAAATAAGGTTGCTCCGAATAATGAGGAGGAGAACATTATGTGCAGAACGGGAAGAAATGGAGAGAATGTCATCACGGGATAAAGGTCAATATTTCTAAGAGGGAAAATGCCGACTTAAATAAATGATAATGATACAATATCAAGGAATTTAAGAGTTTCATGGGTACAGATTCAATAGAAATTTGTATTAAAATAAGAGCCCCCGTCAGCACTAAAAGAGCCCCCGTGAGAAGGCTCACGGGGGCTCTTTTTTTTTTGGAAGAGCCCCCGTGGACAAAAAATTTATTTGAGCCTTGGATGAGAGTGACTTGAACTAGTCACCGACAAAAATGGGAGGAGTCCTTCTCTTCTTATTGTCTCACGTGTTTATCGGAAATGAACACCTGTACATCTTAATGCAGGAATTCATTTTCAACGTGCTTATCGAAATGAACACTTTAATCTAATACAGGAATTCAAGACCAGGGGTTGTTTGCCGTTCCCGGCATACTATTTGAAACATAATTAATGCTATTTAAGTTTTAGATGTATATCAAGTCAAACTAATAACCGTACAATTAATCAACCCAACCCGGCTCTTCTATGGCTCTAGTGTCCCCTTTAGGTCAATGTGTTGCCCAAATCAGCGTACCACTACAGAGACACAGAAAGTCATCAATGAGAAGGTCGGGATTTCTTAAGAAAATACTACGACCTTACCTTATTTTCGTCTGTTGTTCTAAAGAGTGTGTAGCATAAATCTATAGAGGGAAGCGTTTGTCGATTTACTTTCACTATGATATCATCGATGTGCAACAAGGAGTGCAGTTTAGCATTCGGGAGTGCAGCGATGCTATTTAGATCAAACATTTTTTTTTAAAGCAAAATACAAATAATGAATTTTGATCAAACTACAAACTATCACAGATGTGTTTTTTCTTCCTAACTTCAAGTTCAAGAATTGCACCAACGCAGGATTTTGACACAGTGTTGAATGAAGGTTAATAATACGAAAAAGCTGTCCTAAATAAAGGGCTTTTGTTTATTTTTTGTCTGTTTTTTGTTTTATAGAGTCACGGAACGTCATCGATGAGAAGGTCGGGATTTTTTAGGAATGTACTCGGACCTTACCTTATTTTCGTCTGTTGTTCTAAAGAGTGTGTAGCAGAAGTCTATAGAGGGAAGCGTTTGTTGATTCACTTTCACTATGACGTCATCGACGTGCAACAAGGAGTGCAATTTGGCATTCGGGAGTGCAGCGATGCTATTTAGGTTAAAGATTTTTTTTTTAAAGCAAAATATAAATAATGAATTGTTTAACACTAACCGAATAGACCAGTTCATAGTTAGCACACGATAAAAATCACCCCAAATATCCACAGATCGTTTTAACACGGAGAAGTCCCATATAGTGCATTTTTTGAATAATCCTTTCCAAATTCATTGCATGGAGGTGATTGTTTTTCCTAATGAGAAGAATATTTGTGAATAAATTAATAATGATTAACTTTCATGTGCACGTTTCCGGCATTCGTCTTGTTTGATTTTAAAATAACTTTGTACAAATGACCTTTATTATTCCCATGCGCATGTACATACGATCTCGCTTCTTCCTAACTTCAGCCCTCGGCTTGACGTTGTACCTCAACCACTAGTTACCCTACAAATTCGATGAACTGGCTACATCTTTTAACAATTGTTGAAGTTGTTTAAACAAAAACATAGGCAGGCTTTACTTTAATGTCAAGATCGATATAATCACCAATATCACAATCTATCTACAGAAGCAAAGGTGACTTTTCATTATGCCAATGACCATCATTCGATTTTTTTTTGTTTTTTTTTGTTTTTTTTTGTTAGACATTATACAAAAATCATTAAAAATGACAACGATTCAGAGTTACAACATTCATTTTGTCAAATGTCGCTGTTAATGTATCAATAATATATTAGTAAAATCTGCTCACCAGATGCAGTCATGAACACACACCAGCTTTATGGATTCAGGTGATAGATCAATTTTGTCTACTTCGACAATGAAACCATCTTCTTTAAATAGCTCACTCCGAAATCTCCTGTATTCCAGAATTATACGATAAAAAGTACAACTTAGAGATCTTTGTATTACCTAAAATGATGAAACAATGTCCTGTAATTTCGGGTTTGACTTATTTACCACAAACCTCTCCCGGACTAAGAACCTGAATTTTTAAAACTGACATTGTGTATTTGATTATCTTGGTTCAACTAAATCGTCCCTTAAACTTGTATAATCTTTGTGACTATTAAAGAACAAAACTTCAAACCGACATGATTTGCAAACTGAAGAAAAAATTAGTGCCTCCCCCCTCCCCTGAGCGGAATATTGGTCGGCGCGATTTACAAATTTCGGGCCACCTCTCTTGGAAAATCCTGGATCCGCCACTGGGTCGAACACCACCCCCCCCCCCTAGCAAAAAGTTAGATCCGCCCGTGGAATGAACAGAATAATGGTGGCATTTCAACTGATTTAAACCGGGATCTAGTCAAATTACGTAATCATTCAACCCAGATTGATGGAGGGAATACTCACTGAATATAGGCAAGGAGAGACTCGCCATTTTGGGCTAAACTGTTCGTTTTCACTGGCAGTTCTTTCTCGTTGTCATCATTTGCTTCATCCCTCATCGGCTCAAGATCCCTCTGAAACTGTGTTTCCAAGCAAACTGTCTTCTCCCTCTCAATAGAGTCTATTTGATCTATGGGAACTTTGGGCGATTGGGGCGTACGTGTCTTCTTGCTAGATGTTTTCTTCACCAGTCCTTCCTGAACCACAATTGTCAGGTTCTGGTAATCTCGCTTGGGCAGTTCTGGTGCAAACTGTGCAATAGTGTCTTCGACTTCATATATATCTTCGTTGACATTCCCTCCACTCTCGAGACCAAGATTGTTCACACGGGACACAGAGGACTGATCATCGTTATCTGTCATATAGACGTTTTTAGCAGGCATGCCAGGGGGAGAGGGAGGGGGATGTATTGGGTATTCTTCTTTATCATCATCAATCTCTTCATAACTGGATTCTTCGACGTCACAAGGGCTTTCAGCCTGATTGAAGGCTTTGGTTTCAGTCCCGGATCGTCTGTAACGGGATTTCTGGGTATACAGCTTACTAGGGACGGGATCCTGGACACGCAAATTTGGCTGACTAGTACTCTTACTCGTCGATGAGGAAAGACGTTTCGAGGGTGGAACTTCAACATGTTCGTAGTCATCGATTCCTTCTAACCCACTATACTTAGCGTCTTCGGCGTAAATTGCCGGTTCATTCAGTTTGCCGTGGGACAAACTTCGCATTCTGTCAGCTGAGTTGAGTGAGAGTATACCCGACTGTTGCGACTGAAGTACTTTAGCGCTAGCCTGCAGAAACGACATATACATGCTGGTGAATTCTTTGTTTTGAAGGTTTGAAGAAGCTTTAAGAAAAGCAATTGTCAGCTTTCCAAAACAGATTGAAATGCTGCATGTTAAACAAGAACCACTATTCAGCGAAAGGAGATTGATCGATTCCTCGTTTCTCGTTCTTCTTTTATTAATTATGTTTCCCATAGCCCATAGAAGAGAGAGAAGAAACTTGACAATGTGGACAATGAAGTACAATACAAAATAAAAAATAAAAAGCAAACAAACAAAAACATTTAAGCCTACAATACGATTCCTACTTGCTTCTTTCATTACGTACATTTTAATATTTCAAGGCCTATTGACATGATTGACAATTTATCTAGAAAATTCTTAAGCACTATTTTAAAAGAGAATCAGAAAAGTTCAATCAATCACCATTTCTCGGGATCTTCGATTTTGCATTGCCAAAGCATGGGCACTTGAAGGGATGGATGATACAGAAGCTCGACCCGTCATCTCAAATTGACCAGTGGGAGTTGTGTTGACTCTTTTCCAGTCGGCTCCAGGGCGAGGTGCAGTGTCCACTGTGCTGTGGACACTGCTGTGTTGTCGTTGATCTCGGCCTCGGGGGACGTCGATGGATTCAGACGAATCTGTACTGGTCGTCGAAACCATCGACGGATGGTAAATTGGTTCTTTCATGGCATTGCGTATGGCGTCTACCCACCTGTTGCGTTGACGTCTGCATAAATATTTCCATAAGGTGAAGAAGCTGGATATTTTCTCAAAGTATGTTCTTCATTTGAGTAAGATAATGAAATTCCTTATTACAATGATCGAAACTCTACCTAAGTAAGACACACTACGAAATCCCATCATTTCTATAACTATTCTACCATGGACCTCTGTTAAACATGAAGCGGGAAAAAGGGAAACCCGGAAAGGAAATTGTTTTGGGGCTTAGTAGTTATTATCAATAAAGTTCAGAATACTTTGATAATAGATGTTTTTTCAACTAAAGAATTTACAAAAAGGGCTCTCGAGTTGCTTGAACATGAACATAAAAACCCTCATGAGGCTAAAGCTTGAGCATTTCTCCGTAACTGGTCTTTCTTTCCCCAATACAATGCCGCCAACTGGACTCCAGAGGTGTATAACCTATACATGTACATATACAGTTCATTTTCTTCATATTGCTCAACATAACTTTTTGAGAAATAGAACATCTGAAAACCTCACTTGCTTTCAGCCTTCAAAAAGGTAATTTTCTCGTCGCACTGGATACAGAGATACATTTCGTTGCTATGCTGTGTTACGACCACTTTCCCTGGAAGATTCATTTCAATGGAGCATCCTTTTATCAAGAGTTTCTTGATTGCCTTAGCTCCTCCAAGCTGATGAGAGTATCCTAGAAGGTACGTTTGGTCAGAACACGACACAAGTCGCCAGTACAAGGGGTTCAATTTGTACTCGCTGGACTGCAAAGAGGAAGGAAATGCATCTACTTCAGTAACTCTGTTAGGATGCTCAAGGCGCCTACAGAGTGGTATCACGTGTGTGAATTTATTTTATGAATTCAATTAACAGAGTTGCTGATGACGGGCTGTGTTATTTTTATACAAGAGTCGTGTAAAGTATTATGTGCATTGATTCCAAGGGGCATTTATGATTTATTATAATCTTTAGAGAAAGGGAAAATTAACAATTTTTAATAAAGAGCAATGTTGATGGAGAGGACCTATCAAGATACTTCATAGGGCTACTAGTCTGTGTTGATCTATTAAAATTTCGAAAATGTACAACTTCCTTATTTTTCTATCGGATTTTTGCTCAAATTTTCAACAGATCTTGGTGTGACAGGAGAGAAATTTACTAAACATCTATTATGAAATAAACGTCGATCTCGTGAAAACAAAACACTAGAGATTGCTATCATGATGTATATTTATGAAGAAATAACATATTAAAGAGAAATAGGTATCACTTTTTCCTCGTTCTCTTCGCTCGATTTAAAAACAGTATGATTTCAGGAAGTGATCAAATATCCTTCGATATTATTAGGGGGCAAGGTGCCCGATCATATCTTATATTTGTTAATCTCGAAATTGCATTCTTACCACGCTTCGTAGCTTCACTCGCTCAGAACATTTAGGAACAGGATAATACTGGACAACGAGATGCCCGAATATTTTTATATTTGTGCATCGAGGTGACTGAATATATGACTTTGATATTCATTTATTGTTATTTATGTATTGGGCGGCGAGGCGCCCGCATATATAATATCATATCATTTCTGGTGTGTTTCATTTACAAAAATGACATGTTCCCACGTTTCAAATTTGAGCAATAACTAATAACGGCAGAAAACAAAGAAACGTTAATAATTGGTTACTAGGGACTTTTCCTTCCTAGCAACCATAATAGGGGAGATATTTATAGGAATATTTTGTAACCAGCTCCATGAAGCGAGAACGATAGTAGTTTCCAATCATACGATCAGCCAAAAGATGTTTCCTAATCAACTGTCATACCATACTCCGTCTATTTTTCACACACAGCCACCCCTAAATTATATCTACATGTATATGAACACTGGCGTACTGGTGGGGCGGGGGGGGGGGGGGGGCTTGGGGGCGCTAGCCCCCCCCCCAATAAAATAAAACCATGACTTATTTTCAATTCCACACAAGTGATTTATAAATGATCGTGATAACATGATCTTTTCAACAAAATGCGCGTTTCTCCATTTCTGTTGCAAACTGACACATTCCTAGAAAGCCAGGAATAGCCTATGTTTTTTTTATAGTCACAAATGGGCCTTAGTGGCCACTAACAGTAACACTGGTAGAAAATTCCTTTCCAGAAGCTACTGCGACAAGCACTGCCGGGAGATAACATGCCGCCCACATCGGGCTGGCTGTGCATGCACAGATTTGCGAACGAACATTCCATACGTACATCATGTAACATTGCACGTGTACCGTTAAGGCGCCCAGCGGGGATTCTGAATTCAGCCAAGGATTAAGAGTAGAGAACGGTACAACGAATCGCTTCCGCGCTTCGCGTGGGATGGGCGAAAATGAATTCAGACAAGGATTAAGAGTAATAATTTCATGAAATGTCAAAGCTTCCGCGCTTCACGCGGGAGGGGGGGGGGGACTGAATTCAGACATAGACACGATACAACGAATCGTCTTCTTTCCGTAATAGTTTAATGGAACGGCAAAGCTTCCGCGCTTCGCGTGGGAGAGGGGGGGGGGGAGGAAACTGAATTCAGCCAAGGGCACGATACAACGAATCGTCTATTATATGATTTAATGAAATGTGAAAGCTTCCGCGCTTTGCGCGGGATGGGCGAAAATGAATTCAGACACGGATTAAGAGTCGAGAACGGTACAATGAATCGTCTTCTTTCTCTAATAGTAAAATGAAACGTCTGCGCTTCGCGCGGGAGGGGAAACAAGATTTAAGAGTTTAATTCAATTCAATTTCAATTTATTTTATTTTCACATTCTGATAAAAATCCCGATAACAAACATTTACAATACAAAGTCAATTCAAACAAATAACACAACAGAACAGAAGTATCAAAATGTGGGGGGGGGGGGGGGGCAAACAGCGGGGGCTAGGGTAGGGGACAGGTTCTATAAATAAAAAAATAAAAGAAATAAAATGCAATAAATTTTCAATCATTTATTGCATTTTACCCCGGTCCCCAACATAAACAATTCCTCTGGACGGCCATGCATTATGGCTCAAGGCATGGGCATACAGAGGATTTTTTTATGTTTGGGATCGGGGTAAAATGCAATATATTATTGAAAATTTATTGCATTTTCTTTGTGTTTTTTTAATTTATGGAAACTGCCCCATACCCTAGTCCCCGCTGCGTACAGTCATGGTTCAGTGACAAAGCAATGGCCTCGTAACTGTGAGGCCCCAGAATCAAAACCGTGTCTATATGCTATATAAGTGCCCTTTTGTGGGGCATTAATCCCCATTACTGTCATGTATGACTTAAGGGCGTAGGTCCCCTAGTTGATAAGCATAGGAGCATACACATGCTTTAGCAGTCACGCAAAACACACATTGTCAAATTATTATTCAATAAAATCTGAGAATGTATATCTAGATCTATTAGGAATAAATTATTTTTCAAATAATTCCATAAACTGGGGTAAAACAAGCATATTCCAACTGTATGAGCGATAGTGTATATTCTTTAAAACTAGATAAGGAAGGGCGGTTCTTTATATCCGACCCAAGGCTATTCCACAATTTAGGACAACTGAATTTGATTGTGGTACGGGAAAATTCATACTTATATTTTGGAATTCGAATGTGATTGGTCTGTCTAGTAGAGTATGGTACAAAAGAACAATTTACGGGAAAACAATCATTAAAAAACATTGGCAGCAGACCGTGCAAGTACGAAAACATAAAACTGGCTAATTGCAACTTGTGTATATCTTGTACTTTCAACTGTTTAGCTTTAACAAATAGAGGATCCGTGTGTGCTAAGCGTGCTGAACCGGTAATAATTCGTATTGCTATTTTTTGTAAAATTATAATTATATTAAGATGGGTTGACGCACAACTACCCCAAATAATGTTACAGTATGTCACATGAGGTACAATCATAGACCGATAAATAGCAATTAGAATATGGTGAGGTAAAACCTTCTTTAACAATTTAACGCCCCGATGACTTTTGATATTTTACATGCTGTCTCAGTAATATGATTTTTTCAACTTAATCTATCACCCAAAGCAACCCCTAAGAAATTAGTTAAATGTACCAAAGGGATTTGGCAATTGCCAATGAATACATTTATATCAGTTATTTTTATATTTTTATTCTTGGGTTGAAAAAGCATTCAACATGTTTTGGTAAGATTCATTTTCAATTTGTTAGATGCAAACCAACCAGAAAACTTTTTGAGCTCAGTGCTCAGACTCAGAGTGTTACATAAAAAATCAACATTATCATCGGCGTAAATAATTGCATGTAAAATTTTGCTCACAAACTGTATATCATTTATGTATAGAATAAAAAGTAAATGTCCTAACACAGACCCTTGTGGAACACCGATGTTAATATACTTGATAACGGAGGATTTATTATTAATATAAACATATTGCACTCTGTCATGTAAGTAACTCTCGAACCAATTTAAAGCTGTACCACGAACACCATTGTGTTTAATTTTTTGAATTAAAATTTGATGATCAACACAATCGAATTCTTTCGACAAATCCAAGAACAAACCTTTAATACACTTCTTAGTTTCCAAATCTTCAGATATTTTATTTGTGAGTTCAAGTAAAGCCATATATGATGAAAAACCTTTTCTAAATCCGAATTGCTTGGAATATAACATATCATGGTTATGCAAGAAATTTACCAAACGACTGTACATTAACTTTTCGAATATTTTGGTGTACTGATATTGGTCGATAATTCGCCAAAAGTTCTTTCTTCCCTTTCTTAAAAACTGGTATAACTTAAGCGATTTTCATACTACTGGGAAATAAACCTGCTGGAATAGACATATTAAAAATATTACATAAAGGCTGTGCCAAAAAAAACAATCGCCTTTTTTATAACACGTGTGTTTATATCATCGTATCCGGGACTTTTATTGCTATCCAAATTATGAACAATTTTTAGAATTTCAAAAGGTTTAATCGGATTAATGAACATAGTTTGAGAATTATCTTGACCAGGTAGAAAATTTGAGAAATGTGCAGAAGTATCAGGTGAAGTACTTACAATACCAGATGCAACACTACTAAAATATACATTGAATGTATTGACTATTTTTTGACCGTCATAAATACATATTCCATGATTTTCAATAATATCGAATTGTACCTTTCCGCGAACTGAAGAAAGTAATTCATTTATGATTTTCCAAGTTGCTTTAGTATTATTTCAAACATCCCCAAATTTGTTACAGTAGTAGTTCCTTTTGCATTTACGTATTGCACAGGTGACATTATTTCTTATTGAAATATATACTGATTTCCGGTTTATGCTTGGATTTTTGATATATTTCCGATACATTATATTCTTCTTTTTGCACAGTTTTTTAAGTTCGGAGGTTAACCAAGGCTAGGAAATAGATTCTTACGTTGGGTATTTACAAACTGAATTTTGTTATTACAGTTGTCATTCAAGATACACATAAAACAATCAAATTGACTGTGGACATCTGTATTATATCCCAATTTATTTATATTAGCATTTCACAAAATTTGGCAATGTTATTATCATTGATGACACGTTTTTTTAACAGTTGTATATTCGTTAAAATCATCCGCAAAATTGATACATGAAAAGATAGATAGGTGATCACCGACATCGGTAACCATAATACCTGAATTCAAATTATTTTCAGGTCTATTTGAAAAAATATTGTCGATGAGAGTGGCCGATGTCCTTGAAAATCGAGTTGGTTTTAAGATGAAGGGTGTGAACGAGTAAGTCATTAGTAAGTCTATACATTTGTTGGTATTTGTTGAAACTGTAGCACATATTAAATCAATATTGTAATCACCAATTAACAGACACTCTTTGTTTTCATTTGTAATTTGTATCAGTGCACTCTTAATGTCAGCGAGTAAATTGTGCCGAGTAAAACAAGCTGAGTAACAAAATGAGCAATTCAGTACTCAAGCTGGGGTAAGTAGTCAATTTTAGTGGTACTCGTCATCCGAGTAATTTGTTACCTTTGATAAAGAGTAAATCAATGACTCAACATTGAGTAAGAACTTCGTTTGTGTCAATTTTGAGTAAACTACGGCTGGGTATTACGGGGCGGCAGGTGATAAATAACTCAACATTGATCTCTTACCCGAATTTACCTCGGGTGCGAGTGAAAGTTGGATCGATGGAAAGTGTAACTAGCTGTCAATATGCATGTGACACCTGTTCTACACATTTTTAAATAATTGCAGCTGTATGTTCCTTTGTCTACCTAAGGAACTGTATATTTTGTCCTCTTTCATTGTCCGCCATGTGCATGTCTCGTGCATGCATGTGCGCATGCAGAAATATGCGAAAGAACTGAGATAGATGATTGTGACACATTGGAAAGAAATTCTGAGCTCATGGATCGAGCTTGGAAGAGCTCCAACCGACATCTAGGAAGGAACTGGCTTGGACTTTTTTTTCTGGCCTCCTTCAGAGAAAGAAGCCCACTTAGTGTTTTTGTTGGTGCTTTGAGGAGCACCGATGAAGCCAGGACAGTGTTATGTAGTCCTCGAGAGAAGCGCCTATTCATGCTTTTCATTGACAGCAGCAGTTGACTACTGCTACAAGATGTTTCAAGTACTACAGCTGGATTATCCTGCCCAGGCAGCTGTCATGTGGGACTTCTTTGATCGTCTCATCTATGGAGTTCGTACCAAGGATCTTATTAAACCATGGACCCTAGTACAGATGGACTAATAATGAGAGTCTTTCTTTGATGAGAGAACTCTGAGTTTTCACTGTGATTCAAACTGATTTGGGAAATTAAAGTCCACAAATTATGTTACTGAATTTAAAATGTCGTTGACTTTATATTATTTGCATAGTGTTTGAGTGAAGAACTTCAAATCAATGCTAAATTTAGAAATCAGGCAACATTATGGTTTATATTCTCTATTGACAAATAATGGTAACTTAACAGCTGTTAAAAAAAAAAGGGTTTTAGTTAAACCCTTAGTCAAAAAGTTAAAACACCTAGTTCAATCCACCTTTGTTTTAGTCAGTATTGAGTAAAAACATGTACTTAACTTAGTACATGTTTTTACTCAATATTGATTGAGCAACTAAGCGTTACCCAGATAACATCATACTCAATATTTGAGCAAAAAATTGCTCAAACAATTTGAGTCAAAACATGTACTCGTTAATTGAGTAAAATTTGGCTCAACTCATGAGCAGTTTCTTACTCGACATGAGTTGATTACGTTTCTACCCAGTACTGAGTAAAAAAAAGGGAACCGCTCAACAAAGGAGTAAATATTGAGTAAAGGTTGACTCATTCAAACTGAGTAGAGATTTAGTCTTTTATTGAGTAATATTTTTACTCAACAGATGAGTAGATTTGTTACTCAACACATGCTGAGTAAAGTTTACTCAAAAGTCGGGTGGTTCCCTTTTGACTACTCAAAAGAGTAACATTTTGACTCAAATTGAGCAGTTTTTTTTTAGAGTGTGGTGCCTCTAAAATATCCAACAAATCAGAGACAACTTGCTTGGGCGGTCTGTAACCAATAGCGAGTATAATTCGTTTATATGTACTATATATTTCGATGAACAACTTTTCAAAAGGTTCATTAAAAACATCTAAATCAGTCCTTCTTTTAAATTTAATTGTATTTTGTATATGGAAACCTACACCATCGCCCCATTTACAGTCCGTTCTTTGTCCAAGAAAGTCATAAGAGTCGAGAACGATACAACGGATCGTCTTCTTTCTCTAATAATTAAATGAAGTGTCCAAGCTTCCGCGCTTCGCGCGGGAGGGGAAAAACTGGAAAATAACTTAGCTCTTGGCCCCGGGTTTATAGGGTTGAATTTGTAGACATTGGGACATTGGAATTAATATATTTGTTGGTAATTGGTGGCTAGTTTTGTTATTATTATTATTCATGATTATTTTATTTGGCAAAGCAAGTCACTTAAATACAACAATATAACAAACATGAATTGAGATTTTTAAAAATCAATTGAAAGCATATATAAATATTGCAATACACACAGAGAAAAATAGGTGTAAATTGACTCCCTATAGGGAGTAACTGCTTGTCGCATAAGTGACACCCCTCAGGGAGTAAATTTACTCCCCAATGTAGGAAGTACAATTTCTTTTTAATAAGAAGGTGTAAATTTGCACCCCAAGGTTATGATTGTACACCCTTTAAGGAGTGAAATTTGCACGCAATGGTGCTTAATTAACACCTTTATGATCGATTCCACACCCTGTGGGGAGTAAATCTACACCCTTCTTATGCATAGCATCAACCAATTGATCATCCCTCGAGCAATCAATCATCCATGCTTCGTAATTATGTACTAGTTAGTAAAACAACACTTCTGCTAATTTCATTAAATTATCAAATATAACCTTCGGTACAACCCCTTATTCTTGATCGGATAACTTTCACACAAATAATATGCCCAAATGAAACATGATAATTCCCCTAACATGACTAAAATATGTAAATTATGCTAATTTTCCTTCATTTGGCAGTAGCTATATCGACACGATGCGCCATTGCTGTAGCGCACGCGCATATGTACTGACTAAACCGAGCTCGTCTGACTTAAATAGGGTGTAAAATTACATCTCTCAAATATACACCCTTGCGTATTTCCGTGTTTTACTTCCTAAAAGGTGTAATAGAGGGCGCCCTATTTTTCCAATTTCGTTTTACTCCCCAACAACACCTTTTATTTCTCTGTGTGTAGCAGGTGCATCCGGTCGAGCTGCCCGGGTATGGAAAAAGTTAACCAAATAACTGTGATTCGCAGACCTTTCTCGCCACACCCGACCAGATGCACCTGATATTAATTGAAATAAAGTTTTAAAAAGAAAATAAAGATGAGGAGGAAGGAAAATGGAGAAAAAGGGATAACAAAAATGGGGGAAAAAAAGAAGAAAAGAAGGAAAAATCAATAAACATTGCATTACAATTTGTTTCTGTTCCTGTTAATCATTAACACCATCAACAAGTTGTAAAAAATAACAATAAAGCATTATCATTATCATTATTAATATTATTATTACTACTGTTATTATCATGATATTATGATTATTATATTTTATAACATTGCCATCAATATTTATATCAAAACATCAACAAAAATTAATTTTCATTGAGAACAATATTTCAACAACAACCCGTCTTAAAGCTATTGCATGATCATTATGTGCAGATGAAGGTAAGCCCTATATCATGTTTATGAAAATATTACAATTCAGGTCATCCTACTAATACAATTTTGGAATGGTTTGGAATGGTTAAAAATGGACTGTGTATGATTTCAAGTACATATAATTATTGTTTCATATTATATAATGAGAATTGGAACAGGAATTTAACGGTATACATCTCAGGAGATTATTTTGTGAAGTCAATGAATAATATTGATAGTAATTTAAATTTCTAAAAAAAAGTAGAGACGAGGAAAAGATACAAATATTACAACAACAACAAACAAAAACATTTTACGAAGTCGCTCAATATTAATATGCAGTTAATTAGAATACGATAAATTGACTGTCACCTTCATTAAAGCAGGAACATATCTGAATATACATAAATAATTATTTATATTCTACAAATGATTATAAACAGCAACAATTAAATAACCAGCAATAAGAAAGCATAAACAGCATTAAAAGATCACGCTGTTACAAATATGTATGAGCATATTCGTCATTATTATTAACATCATCCTCACTATCATTATTATTATTAATATCATTATTATTATTATTATTATTACAACCATTAGTATTGCTACCGTTATATCATATAACTGTTACAATCATTATTATTATTATTAATAAATATAATGTCTAATACAACATGAATAAATACGGGATCATATATACAGATTTACAAGCAAGAGTTCAACAACTTCAGGTGGGAGCACCATGGGCCAATTTGAGTCAATAGTACATCATTACGAATATGACGAGGAAGAGTGTCCCACAATCTGGGAAATGAGTTAATGGCTGACGAACGAAGTCTTTCAGTTCGAGCGAACAAATGTTTGAATTTCAGGTCGGTACTAAACCTTGGGTTTACATTAATGGTACTGTTTACACTATCGCAGGATACATAAATGAACAAACATTTGATAATGAATGTGATCAAAGTGTACTTCCGACGAGATTTAAGAGATGATCAGCGGAGGCGTCGCAACCTTTCCTTGAATGACATTTCCATTCTTCTTTGTTTAAGGATAATTCGGGTCGCTCTACGTTGAATAGCTTCAATCTTACCGATACAATTTTTCGTATACGGGGTCCAAACCGGGTAGAATAAGAGCTTTGTACAGACAAAGTGTAGCGTCGGAAGAGAGACCAGATGAAACACTAGAAAGCAGCCCAAGGAGCGGGTTGGCTCGTTAGACAATATAGTTGACGTGACTATCCCAAGATAAGCGGTTATTTATCATGACACCTAAATATTTGGTCTCAATGCCTACCTCAAGAAGAATGCTATTAATGCTGTACTCGGGAATACCTGGATTCTTAGCACATGATATCCTCATGACTTTAGATTTTGGAGCGTTGAGACACATCCCCATACACAAGCATAATTGCACATCATACCTCCCTTAAATATCATTTGTCATCTTGTTTACTTGTTACCTTCCATTTCTCTCTTTGTGTGACCTCACATGAAAAGCAACGACAGACCGTTCTTTAATGTTCTATTCACAATTTAAAAAGAAATGGTTACTTCAAAGCATCACAAATTTCCAGTGGAGGATCCAGGGGGACACAAGGGGCACGTGCGTCCCCCCCCCCCCAACAAAAAAAAAATAGTGCTCACTACCCCCTCACTTAGCTCAAGGGTTTTAGGCACTCAATTACGGTGAGATGAGTATCAAGGGGCCCGCCTTAGGGCTCTTGGTTGGGTCCAGGGGGCATTACGGTCAGATGAGCATTTTTTGATACCTTATTATTTTGTAACACTGGTCCAGGGAGCAGAGCCCCCTTTTTTTTACAAAAAAAGTGAGGGGGGGGGGGCTCGAGGATCCCGATTCACGCCGTTCCGCGGGCCCTGACATGTAGGCATCTCAAGAAACATTTTCTTGCCTGGCTGTAAATTTAGGAATTTGTCATTTTCCAACAAACGCATACAAAAGTATAATTTACTTAAAAGTGAGGAAAAATCTCGGAAAATTATGTAATTTCAGCATTATTTGTAAACCACCGTTATGGAATTAGAAATAAACCACGTTTGAATTTTATTCCCCAAAGCCCCCCCCCCCCTCCCCTATTAGTACGCCAGTGCCCCCCCCCCCCCGATCTACACCTTGTTGGCGGGAAAATCGCAACTGATATTCCTTACCTTTCTTCATTATCTTTTTGTTTTTTCCTTTCTCTCCTCTTCCCCTTCCCTTCCCTTCATTCTCTCTCTTTAGGTTTGCTGGGGGAGGGGGTAAGGTCATTTTGGCCCCCACCCCGCTCCACACATTGTTGGCGGGATTAACCGCAACTGATCTCCCCTTCTTTTCTCCCTTTTCTTTTCTTCTTCCCCTTTTTTCTTACCCTTTCCTTCCTTCTCTTTTATTTTTTGATGGGGGGGGGGGGGGGGGGAGGCAACAGCCTGGGAGGCAAGCCCTTTTGCCCCCCCCCCCGATCTCCTTCTTCCCTCTTTTCTTTTCTTCTTCCTCTTCTTTTTTCCCTTTCTCTCCTCTTTCCCTTTCCCCTCTAGTCCTTCTTTTGCACCACCCCGATCCACAACTTGTTGGCGGGAAAATTGCAACTGATATCCCCTTCTTTTCGTTTCTTCTTCCTCTTTTTTCCTCCCCTTTATCTCCTCTTTTCCTTTTTTCTTACCCTTTCCTTCCTTCTCTTTTATTTTTTGATTGGGGGGGGCAACAGCCTGGGAGGCAAGTCCTTTGGCCCCCTCCCCCCGATCTCCTTCTTCCCTCTTTTCTTTTCTTCTTCCTCTTCTTTTTTTCCCTTTCTCACCTCTTTCCCTTTCCCCTCTATTCCTTCTTTTGCACCCCCCCCCCCCGATCCACAACTTGTTGGCGGGATAATTGCAACTGATATCCCCTTCTTTTCTTTTCTTCTTCCTCTTTTTTCCTTCCTTTTATCTCCTCTTTTCCTTTGTTCTTACCCTTTCCTTCCTTTTTTTTCTTTTTTGATTGGGGGGGATGGAACAGCCTGGGAGGCAAGTTCTTTTGCCCCCCCCCCCCGATCTCCTTTTTCCCTCTTTTATTTTCTTCTTCCTCTTCTTTTTTTTCTCCCTTTCTCTCCTCTTTCCATTTCTCCTCTGTTCCTTTTTTTGCACGCCCCCCGATCCACAACTAGTTGGCGGGATTAACCGCAACTGATATCCCCCTTCATTTCTTTTCTTCTTCCTCTTTTTTCCTTCCCTTTTCCCTATTTTCCTTCTTTTGCACCCCCCCCCCCCCGATCCACAACTTATTGGAGGGATAATTGCAACTGATATCCCCTTCTTTTCTTTTCTACTTCCTCTTTTTTCCTTCCCTTTATCTCCTCTCTTCCTTTTTTCTTACCCTTTCCTTCCTTCTCTTCTATTTTTTTATTGGGGGGGGGGGGGGAGGCAACAGCCTGGGAGGCAAGTCCTTTTGCCCCCCCCCCCGATCTCCTTCTTCCATCTTTTCTTTTCTTCTTCCTCTTCTTTTTTCCCCTTTCTCTCCTCTTTCCCTTTCCCCTCTTTTCCTTCTTTTGGACCCCCCTCCGATCCACAACTTGTTGGCGGGATAATTGAAACTGATATCCCCCTTCTTTTCTTTTCTTCTTCCTCTTTTTTCCTTCCCTTTATCTCCTCCTTTCCTTTTTTCTCTCTCTTTCTCTCTTTTTTTTTGCGGGGGGGGGGGGGGCAAGGCCCGCTCGCCCCCCCTGGATCCGCGCCTGTACTTACCTTTAACATCTTAATGCCTTTCTTTTCAAGGATTGAAAGGAGACCCGCCTTCATCTCAGTACCTACTGTCGCCAGTACTGAATCGGATATATCTTTCATCTGCGCCATAGCCTCAGATCTTGCCGCAATGTCTGCAAAGGAAGCATATTGTGGTATGGATTTATATTCGGTACGATTCAGTTGTTACGCTGCGTTATGCCCTTTTCACTCGATGCGTTATTTTGGGTGCGTCATTACCATGATTACCTGCGCTAATCAAGATTCTGGAGCCAATTAGTCTAACACCAGAATGTTGACACAATGTCCTCATCCCGGTCCTCATTACTCATTTTTTATTCACTATGTCTCATTTACTACTACTACTACTACTACTATTATTACTACTACTACGAAGAAGAAGACAGACCGCGCTATACACGTGCACATTACATACTTCGTAGTAAGAAGGATGAATAGAGGGGAAATGAAGGCAAGGACGAAAAGAGAGAGAGAGAGAGTGTGTGTGTGTGTGTGTATGGCCCAGGGTTCAAATTCAATTTTAAACCCAGTACTGATGATCATTTATCTGCCATTAGGTTAAATAAAAATAGTAGCATATTATCCGTCACCGAGGGACCAAATAGTTTTAATTTAATCCAGAGACTCGAATAAAGACAGTATATTTGTTTCATACGTCATTCATATATTCTTGTTTAGTGATTGGTTGAAAGTGTGTCACATGATAAAAAATAAAAAAACGCTCTATTTTTCCAAGCCGTAAATAGTACCTCAACTAAAAAGACTAATTACGGCCGGTGTCATAGGCGATTTGTTCCGTGCAGGCGATCGGTTCCTCCGGAACCGATCGCCTGGATATGTACCCGCCGATTTGTTCCGGATTCGTAGATTCGTTCCGCTAGTCACAGGCGGTCGGTTCCGGCCAGGCGATTCATTCCGTGGAACCAATCGGCGGGATATTTAGCCGCCGATCCGTTCCGAATCTCATCGGAGAGCGTGCGTGCTCACGTATTATTGAATACACGCCATGGTTCACCCCTAAAGCAAAATGAACTATTCTGGTCGGCCTTTGCAACCAATCAAACTTCTCCAAATTAGCTACACCAACGATTGCCAATTTGAGAACTTTGTATAGAAATGCAGATTCCCGTTGTTCAAATATGTTGATAATTGCGGCCAATGATTGACCACAAACAGTAACTATAGACAGCGCCGTCGCGAAGCGACGGGGACTGGGTGGTCTAGCAAAAAGGACAGTTGTTGCCATAGGCTTAGTTTGCCTGTAAAAGCAGATGTCGGGGTGTTTTCTAATCAGGCTTTCTAATTTGGTTTGAATGCTGCTTTATATGATATCGTGTTACGTCAACCAGCTATTACCGGGCTTCATCACAGAATCTAATTATGCATGTGGGCTGCATGCATGATGTACATGTAGTTTAAATGAAAGAGATGCGGGGTGGGGTGGGGGGGGGGGTGGCGGGGTCAACACAAAAAGAAATGAGTGGTCGAGCTGATAATTAAGAAGGACCAATAAAAAAAAAGAAGAGGAAAAGAAGAGAAAGAAAATTCCTCAAGTAAAAGACGTGTCCGGCAGAATAAAAAAAAAAAAAAAAGAAAAGAAAAACCCGACATATTTTGTTGAATTTTCAACCCTTGGTACTAGCCGACAAGTTAGTGTTAAACAGAGCCATAGCATAGTGTGTCTATACCCCCCCCCCCCATTCCGCTACATACAGTGGCAGATGTGTTGCGCCCCCTTGTTTGGAAACCACTAATTTCACGTACATTTTCACGTACATGTAGGCCTAATATCAGAAAACTATCGCCTGCCCCCCCCCCGTTTTTCAAATTTTCGGGCTGCGCCCGGCCCCTATTTTCAAATCCTGGATCCGCCGCTGTAGTGCGCACCCTTTCCTTACTTATTCCAAGTGCCATTTTAATATCAATTGTCACAGTTGCTACGTGCACCTTATACTTTGACAAAGTGGCCCTTGTACCTTTTATGCATTTCCCTTGTAAGCATGCCCTTTGAATCTGTGATGGGTGTCCCATCTGTAAGTTACACTTTTTTTTCTTTCCCTTTTTTTAAAAAATTAGAATACTTCAGTCTCAGAAAGGCCTCATTCTCTGAAATTTCAGATAATTTTCTCATTGCCCATGTAACTGGCCTGCATGGAGTGGTTATCTTTATTCTCATGTGCTTTCGATGTAGAAACTGTGAAGCCAGTCAGTGTGGTGTAAGGAAATACTTGTGATTAACTGATCATCCATAACAAATTAAAAAAAGAAACCATGAGCCTGCATGCATGTAACGCAGCAAAAAAGAAAAAAAAAAGAAAAAAAAGAATATTGGTTTTTATTCCAACAATAAATACAAAAGTATCAAGATAAAGCTAAAATTTATTTTTACCATGTTTATTCGACACAAGTAATACAAATATACGCGATTATATAAGCAGAAACGTTCGGCCAATGTCGGATAAGAACGGCGGCTTTCGAACGTATCTGCGAACGAGTCGATCTAGTAGATTCGTACCACACCGGCTGGGCAATGTCGGCCGCGTGATTTGACCCTACGCGCAGACATGTTATACGCAAGTAGTGTGTGCGCGCGCGCATGTATGTGTGATCTTGTGAAGGAGTAGGGGTTGTATATATGTTGAAGTTATGAAACTGTTTGTTGAAACTTGAATCCAACTTGGAATTTAGATTCCTACAGCAAAATCTTTTAACCAATCACTGAACAATGAATATATAAATGAAGTATATAAAATAAATATATACTGTCTTTATTCGAGTCTCTGGATTAAATTAAAACTATTTGGCCCCTCGGTGACGGCAATAGTGCTACTTTGCTTCGGTGCTGCGCGCCTCAGCAAAATAGCACTATTGCAGTCACCTTGGGCCCATATAGATTTAACCAGAGCCTCTCATGGCAGTATATATTGTCTCAATTCTTGTTAGATTGTTGTATTCATGTCACCTGATTTGCCAAATAAAATAATAATCATAATAATAAATAGGACCTAGACTTTAATTCGTCACTTAGACGGATTAGGTGATACTTATGCTAATGTTTAATTTAATGAAGAACGCATTTTCACGATTTTACATTATCTTATAAAATGCTCCCATTATGGTCTATCCATATGTCAAATTTCATCTGTGTAGCCTTGATCATTAATATGCCAAAATATTTCTCATAGACTTTACATGCAAAGCTGACAAACAGCCTTGGCATATAGTCGCAATTTCAACTTTCAATTGAATATTAAGACAAGATCTGATTGAACAAAAATATGTCATGTTTCTGATAGTCTATAGTCCCAGTTATAACATATCAAAATTTAGGAGAAAATAGAGCAAAATCAACGAGATACTGCTCAAAGAACAATGTCATGTAGATTCATGATGTGAACGAAATGGGCCATTTTTATGACGTCACGGTGTACTTAATGTCCAAATGAGACAATCATTTAATCATATTTCCGACTCATTCTCTATCCAAATATGAAAAAGTAAGGGGTCTCCCTGCATCCTAACGAGCTATAATGGATTTTGTACAGGCATAGTTTTGCCCATATATGCTATGTACTACAATAGCTTGCGCGCACGGACATTCAACAAGTAAAGCTCTGCTTCAAGTTAGTTCCTCTTTTCTCGTGCTTTTTCCATTATATTTGTCGTTTAATTGCATATTTGTTGTGATAAAATTATTCTTGTATTATGTTTTGCATGAGAGATAAAATCATTTGAAATCATTTATCTTGAACGGAAGCTCATTCCGTTTATAATGGTCATAAAGAGATAAACATGGTATCAAATTGTTCGACAAAATATGGGAAATATCATGAAATTAAAAAAAATAGCGATTCTATGTTGTGTACGGCCATGAAAAACGGAAAGGCACGCGAATGCGCGCATACGCGATTTTTTTTTGCCAAAAATAATGCTCAAAATGTCCATTTTGAGCATTATTTTTGAAAGAGCAAGAGCAGCAACGGTGAACGATTGTTGCTAAACTTCTAAACTTGGAAAGATGTAAAAAAAAAAATTAAAAATGCTTTAAAGTTTAAATCATCTCAAATTGAAAAAAAGGGTATACTTGAAGGCAATGATTTATGGCGTATTGTTTATTGTCATGACATATCAAACGTTAAATTCTGGCAGTGGCTGCCGGGCTCACGATCAATTGGGCAAAAAGAATTTCCATTTTCGGTTTATTTTAATGAAATTTGCAGTGGACTTTAAAAGATTATTATTATTATTATTACTATTATTATTCGTGAGAATGTTCGCTGCTATCTCTCTTTCTGCTAATTCCTGCGAATAGTGGAATCCGCCGAGCGGAATCATCTGTAAAATGAATTGTAATGAGTCCCTGAAGAGGAAATTGATATTCCGTGTCATGGGATGATGGGAGTATAAAAGGGCAGCAATACTTGTTGCTAAAATTCAGCAAAAGTCATTGCTAAGATTGCTTTTGTGATATTAAACTAGATAAAACTGTGATCGACAAAAAATGGAATTGTTTTGGAAACATTTAGAAAACGTTGGAAATATAGAATGAATAAAACATTCATGTGATCCTGACAGGGGAATGACCAAAGACAAAAGACGAAATTGAATACGGGATGTGCAAGATTTCAGGACGAAACTGAATTTTGAAAAGTCTGAATTTCATTGACAAAGTGTTAAAAATGGACGGGAAACCGTAAATATACATGATTGTTAATCGTGAGGATTTTCACCCCTCTCTCTCTTTCTTTTTTAAATCATCCTAACAAAACTTTTTGTTTTTTAAATCCCCTTCATTATAAAGACTCACAGTATTAGATTTTTGTTAAAGTCGAATACTTATTTATCAGCTTCTGAATATCCAAATAATATTAAATAGCACTGTGGTTTATTTGACTGTCATACAAAAGGTTCGTTCCTTATCAGTGATACTGCTTACATTCTTGGGCAAGGTGTTTTACAACATATTATTACCTCTCGTCCCAGGTATACGTGGCAACGATGTGGTAATGACAGTCAGGGGCTGATCAGCCAGCCAGCGAATAAGCGGGGTGGGTAAGGAGTACATTTTTTGTTCTTCTACAAAATCCGTGAGAACATATTTAGCGCCGAATCAACACCTACCCCCCCCCCCCATCCCTTGCTCCAGGGAGGGGGGTTGTCTTCGTTTTTATCTATAAAAAAAGGTTAAATTTACCTGTTTTGGGGGCAAGTGGAGGGGGCCCGCCCCCCCCCCCCCCCTGGACCCGCCACTGATGACAGTTTCAGGGTCCGCAGAAAGAGCAGTACAATGATGATGTGGGTATACCCTGGCTAAATCATGTGATGAGGTATAATTTATCATACTATTTCTGCTTATTTTGTGAAGGAAGAGTATAGGGACAATAATAGCGACTAATCAAAAGGGCATGCCAATTCATCAAGCGCAACAGAGACAGAGTATTGTTATCATTGCATAGTGTTGCATTTCACGTGATAATGGCGCATCCTACATTTCACTATAAGCCAAGTATATACGGTTGAAGAAAATATCAAATCCAGATTATTGTCGTAAAGGATTGACAAGGATAATGGACAACATTTCTTCATCTACTTAATTCAGTTCACGTTGTGGTAATTACACTGTTGGTCATAAAGGTGGAATAATTTTTTAACCCAAATTTATGGAATGATTTTGACGATGATTTATTGCTAATAGATCTAAATAACACTAAACATTCTCAGATTTTATTGAATATTACTTGGCGAGTGTTTGTTTTGCGTGACTGCTAAATCCTGTGCTTGCTACTATGCTTATCTACTAGGGGACCTAATACCCCCTTCACATACACGGATTTTTCTTACGAGTCCTTACGGACCGCCAACTCGTAGTCAATCGCAAGCTTCCGTAAATAACTCGCTGGTATCCGTAAATAACTCGTCACAACTGTCAAGAACTCGTAGACACTCGTCAGGATCCATGAAAGGAGAGGCAAATTTTTTGACATGTCAAAAACCTTATTACGAGTGTCCACGGATTGATTTGTCCGTAATGAGCTCGTAAATAGCTCGTAACAATCCGTAACCATCCGTAAACCGCTCGCAACAACACGTAACCATCCGTAAACTGCTCGCAAGAATCCGTAAATGACTCGTAACAGATTTTGTGTAACGATTCGTTGCGGTTAGTTTACGATTTGTTTCCAGATTATGTACGGATTATTGCGAGCAGTTTACGGATGGTTACGTGTGCTTGCGTGTTGTTTACGATTTTATTCGGGTCATTTTACGATGGCTTTACGGATTGATACGGGTTATTACGAGCATTTTACGTGTAGTTACGAGTACTTTACGAATAGAAACGTATACTTTACGTATGCTTACGAACTGTTTACGATTAGGGGAAAGGTACACTGTAAAAAAAATCTCTGTAATTTTACAGCAAATCTGCTGTCAGCAGAGTCGCCATAAATAATGTTGTAAAAATACAGATTGGTTGTTATTTTCTCCTACAAACATTTCATGTATTTTCTTTTACAAATTGTATGTTGATTAAAATTACACCAGAATGAATGTAAAAACATAATACAAAAATGTTGTATAAATACATATGTTTGTTAATTTGGTTTACAGCTTTGGTGTGGAAGTACCTTTTTGTGTATTTGTATTTAAAGCAATTTTGTTTACACCACCATGTAATTTTACAGAATGAATGTAAAAATATAGTACAAAAACGTTGTATAAATACAAATGTTTGTTAATTTGGTTTACACCTTTCCCTTCTTCCTTTTGAGTACATACCTCTTTACATAGTATTATCGTACTATACTGGGGGTGTGCAGGTGGACCACTACACCGGGGTTTCCCCCTACTCTTATACGAATATTGCAGTGGGTTCTTAACGTGCAAAAGTAGTGACTCTTCTCTACACGGGGCCTCCATTTAACGTCCTATCCGAGGGACGGAGTGTTTTCCACTTGACATAACCTGCGTCTATGAACAAGGGAATGGGCACGTTAACACACAACGCAGGTTTCAGTCATCCGCTTGGGTGGGAGTCGAACCCGGGATCTTTGGTTCGACAGACGGACGCTTTACCGACTGAGCCAACTCGCCTCCCTTTGGTGTGGAAGTACCTTTTTGTGTATTTGTATTTGACCCAATTTTGTTTTATTTTGTTACACCACCATGTAATTTTACAGCATGAATGTAGAAATATAGTACGCATTCAAAGTCTCTGGGACTTCATTCATATGCAAATGAGCATCCTCCACATCATGTTTAAGAAGCCCACTCAAAGCCACGTGCATCAGTATTCAAAGACAAAAGGCTCATTCAATCATGCAAAGAAGGGCGGGAAAAAGACAACAAAATCAATTGTATTAATAGTCACACTGACAGAACATTCAATCAGGGAGGGACATGATTCCTCATATTAGGCTTATACTTCGTAGAATATAAATTAAACTTCAATATTAAATTTCTTTTAAATCTCGTTTAATTTAATTATTCTACTTCGTAACGCCTAATTATTCGAAATTATGTCTGGGATTTTAAAGTTGGAAAACGGAATCTGTAAATATGCTACAGTATATGTGAAATAAATTTCATGAAATGTAAAATGCTGTCCAATCAAAACGACATTATAAAAACAGAATTTTGTTAAAGAATCTAGTAACTGCATTCAAATTAAATCACATCGAAGTAAAACTGCACCATATCCATTCAATTTAAGAAATCGTTGTACGAATACAGACATCTGTAAAAATACATTTAGGTGAACAATTTCATCTGTAAAATTACAGGCAAACTGTATTAATAACTCTATTTTGCCTTAAAATTACAGGCAAACTGTATTAGTAACCCTATTTTGCCTTAAAATTACAAATTTCTGATGTAAGTAAGTCTCACAATAAAAATGAAGTATTTTTACGGGATAGATCTGTAAAATTACAGGCAAACTGTATTAGTACTCTATTTTGCCTTAATATTACAAATTTCTGATGTAAGTCAGTTTCGCAATAAAAATGAAGTATTTTTACGAGATAGATCTGTAAAATTACAGGCAAACTGTATTAGTACCTGTATTTTGCCTTAAAATTACAAATTTCTGATGTAAATCAGTCTCACAATAAAAATGAAGTACTTTTACGGGATATATGTAAAAAATACATCCGAATTGCTGTATTTAGTTAAAACGTTACAAATCTGTATTTTTTTTCCTGTAAAAATACAGATATTTTTTACAGTGTATAAAAACTGCAAATTCGAACACTTCATTTTCAGTTGTTATTTTTTGGCTAAAAATCGTAAGGACTAGTAAATACTCGCAACTTACTCGTAACAACACGCAAACAGGTCGTTACTAACACGTTAGTTGCTCGTAGTTATCCGTGACAACTCGTGGACTGTTGCCGTAAATACATCGTAATAACTCTTAAACCGGTCGTAAAAGTGGCCAAATCGTAAGGATCCGTGAAAGATCCGTGAATTTGTGCGATCCGTAAGGACTCGTAAGAAAAATCCGTGTATGTGAAGGGGGTATAAGTCCTTAAGTCATAACTGACAGTAATGAGGATTAATGCCTCACAAAAGGGCACTTATATTATATAATAGCTGTTTGACGCAGTTGTGACCCTGGGGCCTCATAGTTACGAGGCCATTGCTTTGCCACTGAATCGTGACTTTACGCGGTGGGGGCTAGGGAAGGGGCAGCCCCAACAATAAAAAAAATACAATCATTTTTCAATAATTCATTGCATTTTCCCCCGGTCCCCAACAGAAAAAAAAAATCCTCTGTGTGGCCATGCCTTGAACCATAATGCACGGCTGTACAGAGGGATTTTTAATATGCGTGTAGAAATATCTATACCTGTACAACTTGTGCGTCAATTTGAACCGTACTTTGAACTACTGTAGGAGTTTTTTCTCTAAAATCATCGTTCCATATTTATACATCCGGGTTGCTTTGTCACTCATGACCATAGTCTACTCCACAATTTACCCTAATGCTCAGGCTGCAGTTTTTGAAGTCGAGTTGAGCAAAATAAATACAATTCTATAGATTGATTTAAAACACGGTAAAAAGAAAGGGAAACAAAAGTCTTCGGCCACTAGGGTGGTTTACAAATTAACGATTTCGATCGACTTCAACCCCTGTGTCTGTTTCAACTTGACTAACTGACTACTGGTTACTTTCAAACGTTATGGAATGACATTTTCTGAAAATTGTAATTTTGACGAAAAATATTATTTAGACATTTTAATACAAATCTATAAATTAATGATATAACATGAAATAATATGATAACCAATAACAACCCTCTATATCATTCAATAAAATTCAATACATCATAAATGTAATAAATGGTTAATTTCTAGATATTCTATTTAAAATGAATATATCATTCTCTTTGAATTGAAAAGATTATCTGGAAATATCATTCGGTAAAGATTGAAATCAGTGGGGGTACGCAGGATTTGTTCAAGGGGGGGGGGGGTTAACATTTTTAAATCGGGCCGAAAATTTCGCAACGTTTCAGCTAGCCGCTGAATAAGCGGGGGGGGGGGTAAGAGCACATGTTTTTGTGTTATTGTTATTTTTGTAAATGAGGGGGGGGGGTTTCATCAAAAATCACACACATACAAAAATTGACGGGGCTCTTACCCCCCCCCCCCCCCCCCCCCCCCCCGATGCGTACGCGCCTGATTAAAAATTGATCTACTGACCATGTTGTCCATCTATCTAGATTTGAGTCTTGGTTAACTTTGGGAGTTCTTTGATCGCAGTTGATAATATCGCAGATATTGAAAGGCTATTCAGACAATCAGACGTTTATAGAAAGATAGATAGTTAGATCGATTCAGATTATATTTAACGATCCAAACAAGTGCACGTGCCTATCGCCACTCTATATGCTGAAATGGGGGTGAGAAATATAGAAAACATTGCATATTTCACAAGTATTGATGACTGTTTGAAGAAATAAATTCGAAGCCGGTCAAATTGTATACGAGAACTCGCAACGATATTTTTATACTGACTATTTGTGAAGCGCCAAGAGTATACAAAAACCCACTGCTTTCATTGTTATCAATTGCCTCTTCTTTTTTTTCCCGTGACTGACGAATTTTCGAATGTAATGACTTGATATATCCGCAATGAATCTAATTGGTTATGCGGCTAGTCATTTTCAATACTCCGATGCAGCTGAAAGAAATTTAATTAATCAACTGCTATTACCAAAGTTAGAGACTACCTGGATATATGTTACCGTGAAGGCACCACAAACTAACAAATATCACATGGTACAATTTCAAATTATATTAATTTGATAATTTGTTTATTTAACATTATATTTAAGCAGAGGGTTGCCTTTCAGTTCACAAACTGCTTTCCCTGAGGACCCTATACACAATAATATTTGTTTTTAAACATAGCATGTAGAATATTTAAAGTATTGAAAAGTACAGATTGCATACATAAAAAATATAAGAAACAAATATTTGGGAATACAAGTATGTAAAGTGCCAGATTATAAACATATGATGTAATTAAAACATTGTTAGTTTTTAGCATTTTCTGAACAAGAATATACCTTTTTCTACATGTACATACAAAACATTGAAGCACCTAACAATATAACAATGGACATTTGAAGTGTTTTGTCAATGTCAAGTTCGTACATATCAATATGTGATTCCCATGGCAATAGGAATTGTCAGAGGTTATTTTTGTTTTTATAAAGGTTTGAGATCGTGTTGTTTGAATATGTGCCAATGAGATTAGAATCTGTAGGTATCCTATTTCGAATAAAATTAGAGGCATGTAAACATAGACTGTTAATAAAATTCAAAGCAATTTACCATAATCACATGCCCTGATTATTGCAATGTTATTTCAATTCACTTTTATAATCGTGAAGCTATTACATCACTTTGCATACCAATCAATTTAAGATCCGCATAATTATTTCATTTGTAAAGGAAAGTGACTTGATAAAATTAAGGCTTAATAAAATTACAGTATTAACTGTAACATTGAAGATTATTTGGCAAATTATGGCCTAATTACACCCTAAATTAAAAGCACTCTGACTCGACTAATACTATACAAACAATTTATGAAAAATCTCTTACTTTCTAAGTGCAGAGGAGTAGAAATACACTCTCTGAAGTGTGATATAAGAGATCGCTTCATTTTGGAGTTGAATCCATTCGAAATCTAAGTGGAATTCATTCCAAACCGAGTAGTGGTTTAGAATACTCTTTTTTAGATTGGATACCACTACTTTTAGCGTGGATGTCCACTCCAAAACGGAGTGCTCTCCAATAAATCAATGCTGTTCTACCTGAGGGCCCTGCAATTATTATTTTTACCCAAGCAATTAACGGGTAATCTTGGCATTCAAGCCTCTGGAGAGAATTCTCAAATTGTGAATTTTCACTCCTGTACATTTGACGAGTAACAGTAACTTTTGGCCTGCATTTTTAGGTCTATCTGTTAACTTATTTTTGATAGTTTTTTTTTCTTCAACGAAACTAGGTACGCTACTTGCATCTTATATTTGAGGATGTGTAAGTATTAGGCATAACAATGACGTATGATCGATGTTTTTTGTTTTAGCTTCATCTTTTTAAAACGATTTAATTATATTCATATATTATAATGATGTAATCATTATCAACAAAATCTCAAAATAAATGTATACAATTTGATCAAATCAACCGATATCCCAAGCTATCCCTTCAAATTATCCAACTTCACTTCTTTGTTTTACTTACCATTCTTCTCCATGTACTGCCAACCAATCACGTAAGATTATTTCTGTTACATTACAAACCTGTTTCATGTATAAGCCTAGAATTTTGTGGTCAAAATCATGCAATTGCAACTCTTTCATTATCATGTTTATGACACTATTTTGTCTAAAGATTGTTTCGATGTTGTATTTTGAAACCATGTTCAATTTATTTATACTATCGTACTTCGTATGCATCCTACTTCTTCTGAATATGGAAATGATATAAACAACTTGTTACAGATTTCTAGAGGACTAAGTGCGAACTTACCGTAATGAAAATTGGTCTGAATTGAACCTCTTCAAAACTTTTTTGGAAACAAACGTGGTTTCGATTGACGAGGTGTTAGGTTCAACAAACTAGTTCGTTTGCCACAAACTTTAAACATCACGAGATCGCACAATGCCAGGACAAAATAGGCGTTCAAAATGGCAGCTAGAGAATCATATAGTCATACGTGAATTTCCCTTTAGATAGAGATGTTACTATTTACGGCATCCTATGTCATTGCGGCCCAATGTGGGCGGACAAATACAAATTCGGGAATATTTTGTTCGTTTATTTGAGGTTTCTAAATATGAAGAGCAACCTTTGATCAGACTGTCAAACACAAATCTTGTCCTAGATAATGGCAATGCATGTAGAATGAATGTTAGTATGAAAATACTTATTTGGCATAACAATTACAAATCCGCGCCGGAGAGAAGGGAGGGGGTGCATGGCATATGAGTGAGACAGGTAGCAAACGTAAGACAACATTTTTTTTTGTCTATGGGTTAAGTGTTTGTTTTTATTACACGAGTTGAGGAGCGAAAAGGAAAACAAATGAAAAGACATGAAGAAACAGCGCATACAGACTATTCACCCTGTCATGTGTGTGTTTCGTTCTCTCTCTCTCTCTCTCTATAAATATATATTTCTCCCCATTCTCCCCTCTCCCCCCCCCCCCCAATCTCTCTCTCTTTCACTCTCACTCTCCCTCCTCCCCTCTATCTATCTATCTAAGTATCTTATTCTTTCTTTCACCCTCTCTCTCTCTCCCTCTCTCTGTTTCTCTTACTCTCATTCCCTCTCACTCACTCTCACACTCCCTCCTCCCCTCTCACTACCTATCTATGTATTTTACTCTTTCATTTAACTCTGTCTCCATATATATTTATGCCCTACTAGACCTGTTAACTGGCCCAAATCCTACCGGATTCATGAGGCTTGATTATTTACCTTGCAACATTTTAGTTTTTTTTTCGTTTGAAATTATAAGTTCCTTTTCAAATACGCTACTACCCAACCCCCTGACATAATGGTGATAATGGTGGTGATGATAATGATATGACGGTGATGATGATTCTGAAGATGATAATGATGGTGTGATGGAGATGATGATGATGATGATGAAAATGATGATGGCGATGATGATGATGATGCATGATGACGCATGATGATGATGGTGTTACTGGTGATGATGATGATGATGATTGTGATGATATCGATTGTGGTGGTGGTGATGATGATTTTAATATGCTCATTTACACATCCAAACTACCATTTTGGGGGGACTACCATAAATTTACACTACTGGAGAATAAACCAAGAAAACCTTTGAAGTTTGCTCATACCGGGTTTTGGGGGTGAGTAGTGTGCATGCGCGACTCGTCGGTGCTGTGCATGCCGTGCATGCGTAATGCCTTTAAACGGCAACGATTTCAAAATTAGTTCAGGGCGTGTTTTTGGCCCTTTTCGGCCGGTGGCCCAAGGATGACCGGAGGGTCGCCCGGATATTTTGCTGATCGGGAACACGCCCGGAAACTTTTAAGTTCAACTCAAAACCGACGTCGACGTCGAGCAATTATTACTCGTCTGAGTGTATTGGGCACTCATCGGCCGATTTTCCACCGATGTTGGTACGATGTTCAGAGGGTTGTCGCCTGCCGAAATTTGAAAATCGCGCCGGCCGAAAAGTCGCTCAGTGGGGGGGGGGGGGGGGGGGGGGGGGGGGGGGGGGGTGTAAGCGGACACTTTTTTTTTTTTTTTTTGGAGTCCAAAAAAAATCGCAGCCACTCAGCCAGCCGCTGAATAAGCGGGGGGGGGGGGGGGGGGGTAAGAGGACTTTTTTTTGGGGGGGGGAGGGGTCTCGAAATTTGAAAAGTTGACATTTTGTTCCGTTGGGGGGGGGGGGGGGGTAAGGTCACCTTTTTTAGGTCAGTCATTGGCATAATTTTTATTTTTTTTATTAGAAAAAAAAAATAAAAAGGGGAGGTTTTAATAAAAAAAACATACACAAAACATCCAGATAAAAAAACTCAAGGA